>JAQFVV010007426.1:0-91574 GCA_028023455.1 Epiperipatus broadwayi | reverse complement strand
TCTAATGGCTGCTAATATAAATACAACAAACTCTATATCAGAACACTATGTGGATTTTTAAAATATTTAAGTAGCTAACTGATAAAAAGATTTGTGCATTGATTGCAATAATATTCTGAAAGTTTATTATTCTAGTTATATATAATATATCATTAAAACCAGTCAACACATAGACAATACCATCATCAGTAACAATCAACAATCTCAGATTGTTGTCAAGGCAACCTCCATTTAACAATAATTTTTACTTTGCTATATATGCAATACTTTTATGTTTGTATGTTTAAAAAATGCACTCAACCAAGATAAAAACCATAAAAAGGATAAAAATAAATACCCCATTGTGTCAAGCATACACACATACATCCACAAAAGTATTAGCACTACTGTATGAAGAGTTTTGCCTGTTTTAATAACAGTTATGAGCAAGCATAAGAAATGGTGATCATGTGATGTTTAGTGGTTTAATATCAATCCTGCCTAATAGGATAGTGGTGGCTATGGTTATTAAAAAACCAAAGATACCAAAATGTATGGGTATTGAACTGAGTTCAGACCTCTATGACTATATAAGTGAATAAGCTTGGATTAAAAATGTGTTTTCAATTTTAGATTCATAGTTAAGTAGAGATAAAAGGTGGCTGCTGGAGGGTTGCATTACATCCTAATATCTATGTACAGCCCTTGCAGATCCAAAGCTGCTCACTGACAAAAGCCACAAGCTAGAAACTAGTATGGGGATATTGGATGAGTAGGCATTAGATAGGGATTTTATGCACATGCCTTCTGGAATCCATTGATTACTCTGGCTTGCACTGAGTGGCACTACTGTATGGAGAGTTTTGCCTGTTTTAATAACAGTTACAAGCAAGCATTAGAAATGGTGATCATGTGATGTTTAGTAATTTAAAAGTATTACATGTATAACGAAGTATATGTGTATGTAATAAAGTAATTCACAAGGTTAAATATCTATAATATTAAGTACAATTGCTGTAAATGCTACTATAAAGTAAATAATACACACTCTCACCTTAGTACATGACAATATTGCAATAAAGAATGAATTAATCTTTGTAAATATAAAGGATATGGTCTTTTAGATTTAGGCAGAAAGAATGAATCCTAATCAATCCAATTATTTTATTGTTAAGTTATGATTATTAATTAAGTGCATAGGAATTATGTAAATACTTTAAGAGAAAGGCTTTAACTATTATCATATGTGCCTTGAATATTTATAATAGTCAAATGACATCTTTTTTTGATTATTGAGAAACTTCTCAAACCTCGACACAAGTTAGCGTCTGTATAAAGATAAGAATGACCATCTTATTTTTAACCTAAAGTTATATTGTTTTAAATTGCTCTAACAAATTGTTTTTTTATTAACCAAAAATGTGAGTTTAGAAAAGCTTAACAGAATATCAAGAGAATTCACAGAGTAATATCCCAGAAATACATATTCTGTGCATTAAAAAATAGATTGATGGTTTGTATATAGGTCACACAGACCAAGGTAATAATTGTTTGTAGTATTATATGTATTTTTTGAATTATTAATCATTGTATATTGATTATTGTCAGTGGTCTTGCAAATTGCTTTTTGTTTGTTTTTTTAAGTACTGTATAATAAATGTTATTGTTAATTGTTCCCAGTTGTGAAGCTATGTTTATATTTTCCTATAATGTCTATTTATCTAGTAGGCTAATCATCAGAGCCTAAGTATTACAGGTAAATCCACTTGGTAGCAAATGGCTACTCCTGAATATGATAAGTAACATTGCATTTTACTCAATATTTAGTAAAATTTCTGCTTTTTATACTAATTTTTACAATAGATGAGTGAAAAGATGATTAACCCCCTGTCCTAGTTGATTGCAAGACAATTTTTGAATCAACATGTGAATTACACAGCAACATAGTTTAGCTATTGATTGCAAATGTTTAAAGGCTACTATCTGTTTTGATAACAGGTTATAACACAAAATGTGATTGGTGTTTCATAACTTAACCCACAATGGAACAATGTGCGACCATTAAATTTTGTTTTAAATTGGATAAAAGTGGTACTCAAGCATTTGAAATAATTCCATCTGGGCATAGAAGTGAAGCTGTGAATCGCAAGAATATTTTCAAGTTGTTTGCAAAATTTTATAATGGCAGGAAAGATACAGAAAATAATTTATGAAGGTACAAAACATATTCTCACATTTCATAATTCATGGTCCAGATCTGGAAGGATCTTAAAATTGTAAGTGGTGAAGAGCTAAACTATGTCACTACATAACGTATGTATTGCTTCACAGAAAGTTCAGAGAAAGAACAGCACCTTTTCACTGGTATCTCAAATTATAGATAGCTGAACAGGAAGTAACTGAAGCTTTAGTTCCTTCCTGGTCCTGTTCAGTTAGACTCCCTGTTTTACTTAATCATCATCATCATAATCAACAACCATTATCAATCCACTGCAGAATAAAGGTCTCTCCAAATTTAATCCATCTTCTCTGATTTTAACTTCTATTCTCCACATCACCCCTACACCCTTTCTTATTTCATTCATCCATCTTACATGTGGTCTCTTTCTGGGTCTTTTACAATCTCTTGAATCCAGTTTAAGATTTCAATTGTTCATCTATTATTATCTTTTCTAACAATATGTCCAGCCCAACTCCACTTCAGTCTTTTAATTTTTTCAATGAGATCAGTAACACCTGTTTGTTCTCTTACCCATATATTGCGTTTTCGATCTCTTCTTGTTACTCCCAACTCCACTTCAGTCTTTTAATTTTTTCAATGAGATCAGTAACACCTGTTTGTTCTCTTACCCATATATTGCGTTTTCGATCTCTTCTTGTTACTCCCAACATGCATCTCTTCATACTTCTTTGAATGGTCTGAAGTCTCTGTATTGCTCTTCTATTAAGTATCCAAGTCTTTACTTAATAGTTAAAGTTATTTATATTTTAAAAAGTGACTGTGATTTAGAATATCCCTTTTCTAGCATAAAATTGATACTTCCCTCTTTACAATAGACTATAGTCCCGCTTAGACAAATCTAGAAATATTCTAATTTTTATGTTATCTCTATTATTTCTGGATTCGAACTTCATGTGAATTCTCCAGCCATAAACAATTGTAATTATTATTATTTTATTTAATAGATTATGTGTAAAGTATGATTATTGTTTTACTATTTTAGAGTTAAAAAAGAAAACAGAAAATTACTTTATATTTGTAAACATTTAACGAGATAAAATATATTTTAACACCAGGTGTCGTCATCATTAAAATTTTAAAATAAGTTATCAATTTTTATTTGACAAATAATTAATATTTTATACGTTTCTTATATGACATAGTAATAACAAAAACGGAAAGATTTTAAATATAGATTATATTTAAATTTTAAAATATTGAATATACTGCAAATTTTATTCAGAGCAAAAAAAAAAAAGAATTATTAGTTGTGCGATAAGATTGAATTTTTTCAATGACAAGAAAGTGAGAAGAGAAAATGATATTAATAATCAGGTATTAAAAGATTTTGGAAGATTAATTGAACAAGATCTGATAAAAAAAAACCTAACCAATATTTTCTGAAATAAAAAAAAGCAAAGAGAAAATAAATAAATAATTTTTGATAATTTACATATGAATGAACTTTTATCGATTGCATTGAAATATAATACAGTTCCCAGAAGGCAACATTTCAAATATTAAACCAATCAACACATTAATAATAATTTATATAAAGGTGTTTTATATTAAATATGTACCTTTTCTTTTATTAATTTTTCTCTTCTGACCATATTAAATACAAACAAACAACAATAATATATTCAACTAAGCATTTTATACAATCCAAATATCATACTTTATTATTACATGTTCAAAAATAGATATCAGTTTTAATTGTTCTACAGACTTCTTCAGAATTCTTTTTTCTGTATAAAAGAAAAAAAGAAGGCGTTCTAAAGGAAATCATTGAATAATAAATTGTCAGTTATTTTTTGGAAGTATGAACTATGTTTGTAATGTGCTTAAATACATAGAAGAGTGTTATTAGTATATGTTTACATGATTACTAAGATGTTTTGTATAAACTAATTTTCATTATCTACTTTTAAAATAGTTATTTTAAATATTAATATAAAATAATACTCATACATAATTTAAATATAAATTTTTTGATAATATTATTGTAACGAGTTTATACCGGTCCAATATGGTCTATGTTGAAAGCTGCAGTCAAAAATACTGTCCTTATATATATATATTATGGGGAAACTCGGGCAAATATTAGAACCAGAATGATTCAACAATCATTAGTATCTAAGATTAGGTCTGAAATATCCATCTTTCTCAATCATGAGAAAGCATAGCTGTAATCTGACTGCTGTTAGAATTGTATATGAAGAATGAAACAATTGCAAGTGAAAAATAAAAGAGACATGAGTCATTACAGAAAATGAATACATAATAAACCAAAAGATAATAATATTCAAATCAGCAAAAAATTAATGTTCTCAGCAAATTGTCCATAAATATGATGTAAAAACATCAAAAAGTATACCTGGTATAATAATATTAAAACAGGCAAAACTCACTATATATATTGCCACACACAGCAAGCTAGAGTAATCAATGGATGCCACAAGGCTTGGCCATAAAATCCCAATCTAGTGCTTATCCAATATCACCAGACTAGTTTCTGGCTTATGACCTTCATCAGTGAGGATTTGAGAGCACTGCATCTAATCCAAGGCTCCTCACTGATGAAGGCCATAAGCCAAAAACTAGTCTGGGGATATTGGTTGAGTAGGCACTAGATGGGGATTTTATGCACAAGCCTTCTGGCATCTATTGATTACTCTAGCTTACTGTGTGTGGCAATATATATAGTGAGTTTTCCTGTTTTAACAATAGTTATACACAAGCATAAGAGGAGGTATCATGTGATGTTTATTTGTATAATAATATTATTAAAAATATTATATTTAAACTCAGTAAGAGTATTATTTTACATTAATATCTAGAGTGGTGAATTTGGAAACATAATTATTTTTAAATATATGTAGAAATAAAAAACTCTTTGGTTATAGCTAAAACTATTTAACCAATAAGCACCTTACTTAAATCTTACTAAAAATATAAGTCCTTATATTGCTTTGCTATGTACTTTTAAAGCAGCTCAGACATTTGACTTTCCAACTATATTACAATAATTACATAAAAATGTAGTAATTATTAGATGATGTCTTAGTATGTTGTGTTGAATCTTCTAAGATTACAATTATTTCATTTATAAAATGCCATATTAAAAGGCTATGCACATCTTTATAGCTTGTGAGATTATAAGCTCTGAAGAAAAGTGTTTATAATTACACTGAGACATTAGCTGTTTATTATTCTATTTTGAGAGAAATATTAATATGTATTTGAAGTATGTTTTTTTTCTTACTGTTGGCATACTCAGCAAATAAATGCACTGAACCAATGTACTTTCCAAGAAATTATGACTTGATGGTAATACTAATCGAAGAGCTTTCCTTTTGTACATAGATTTGTTTCCTCCATTTTATTCAAAATGCCATTCATGTTGACACGACAACTAGATGTTACTACTATTGAGGAATTGCACATTAATTAGATACAGGATTTGAAGATGTACACATTAAAGTATGAAGATGTGCTATCTTAATATATATCTGAGCACTTATTGCATATATGTGTAGAGATGATAATCTGGACCAATTGATGATTGCTGGTTTAGCATGAAATATGTATATTGGTGATTATTTATCTTTTCGACATATATGTGTTCAAGAGTATCAGTGTTATGAGATAGAGTTGAAAGTGGTGGGTCGTGTGAAAATCTGTGCTCATATACCCTATATATTAAATATTTAATAAAATCGGAAAAAATTTCTTCATATAAAAATAATAAGAACTTTATTCAATTATCTAATTGTAAATACGTTTTGTTCTAATTCATGCAAAGGTCTGATATAAATAGAAACTAAAATAAATATTTTTGAAGTCTGACAAGGGCTAACTTAATTATTTTATAGAAAATCCGATTTCAAAGTTCATTGATCATATATACATTAATTTTTGAAAAGTTCAACGAATATTAAGAAAATAATGTCGATTTTAGCTTATAATTTAAATTTATTCTGGGAACATTATTTACATTTTTACAATTTTGTATATAAAAATATAATTAATTCATCATCATCATCATTATCAACCATTATCAATCCACTGCAGGATGAAGGTCTCTCCAAGTTTAATCCATCTTCTCCGATCTTATCTTGTAAAAAAAAAAACGAAAACAAAATTAATATTACATTTTACAGTATAAATTTATATAAAACAACTTTTAAATGTATCTGTGTCTGCATATTCACAAATGTTATAAAATCAGTTCATAACGTTTGATGAAAGATATGGTTAACGTTTGTAAAACTAAACATAATTTGATTAGTATTATATATTTGTTTACACACATATAAATATTGATAAAAAACATTACCCTAATTTAAGCCAAAGTGATCAATAACCACGAACGCGATCTTTGCAAAAATAATGTGACTACTATTTTTACCAAGTTTAGGGCAAGTCTTATCTTATTGAAATGTTAATATTTTATTTATATTTTTTTTTATTAAGTTGATCCTGAAAACATGATTTATAAAATATCTTTTCCTTTGTAAACTATATATAAGCTCACTAAACATTTGGCAGGAAGTAAAATATATCTTCAAACTATTCAAAAGTTGTAAATAGGTTTTATTTAATATTAAAAAAAAATAGATCTGGGTGGTTGGTGCATTTTATATATTTAGAAACACATGTAAAAATATAATAATAAGAGTTTCACTGATTATAGGACTTGAATATAATGCTCTTGGCATTGGATACATATTTTCATTTATAGATTTTATTTACAACAGTAAAATGAGGATACATTGTGATCAAAATATACTTAAAAACATTTATTTATTTTACATTTTTGACATTTCAAAATAGAATATAGCGAAAGTATAATTGCGGGAACGGCTTATTCAATAAAGGGGAAAGCAGCTTCATGAGAGGTTGGATTTAAACTCCACCAGAAAATAAACAGAGCAAAACTCTCCATACAGTATTGCCACCTGTGCTAAACAGAGTAATCAATGGATGCCAGAAGGCTTGTGCATAAATCCCTATCTAATGCCTACTCATCCAATATCCCCAGACTAGTTTCTGGCTTGTGGCCTTCGTCAGTGAGGAGCTTTGGATCTGAGAGCACTGCATCTAGATCTTAGGATCTAATGCAACCCTCTAGCAACCACCTTTTATCTCTACTTAACTACAAAACTATGAGAATGAAATTGAAAACACAAAATATTTTCAATCTAAGCTCCATAGCTTATATAGTCATATGGGTCTGAACTCAGTTCAGCACCCATACATTTTGGTGTCTTTGGCTCTTTTACAACCATAGCCAGAAACTAGTCTGTGGATATTGGATGAGTAGGCATTAGATAGGGATTTTATGCACAAGCCTTCTGGCATCCATTGATTACTCTGTTTAGCATAGGTGGCAATACTGTATGGAGAGTTTTGCTCTGTTTATCATCAATTAATGTGCTAGTATAGGAAATGTGATCATGTGATGCTTAATGGTTTTCACCAGAAAATATTACAAAGAAAAAAAATGTTTCATTATCACATATCATTATGATTTCTTTTGTCAAACAGGCTAAAAGAAAAACGAACTATAAGAAATTGTGGTGTTAGCATAATAGCCGAATATCTGCGGATCCAATATTTTGATGAGCTTTATCATAGTATGGAAGAAAACAGTCTAGCCGACTTGCCACCCCACATTTTGTGGAATCGGCTGACAAAAGGTCCTCGGATGGAGATACAATGGGTCGAACTTTTTCAAAATTATCCCATGCATTGCTCTTATTATGCAAGTATATATATATGGTCTAGGGACATTCATCACCCTGTTTACGACCTGAAACGAAGAAGAGATGACTCGGACATTTCGACACATGTCTCTAGATAAAGCTTAGTAATATGAAGAGTGGCTTATGCTAACAACACTTTTATAAGAATATGAAATCATTTAGTTTAAATATTAACATAAAGCCTTAAATGGTTTAACAAATATGTAATGATATGTTAAAATAATGACCCATGTAAGATAAAGTCATTTATTAAAGTTAAAACTACAATTAATGAAGCGTGCATTGCTCCCCCTTCTTGAATCAATACTATTTTCTTTAAATATATAAAAAAAACTAAAATTCATGCACTTAAAAGTGCGAACAACAAAATAGAATTTGTTCAACTACCTTTTTGGCAATGATGATGAATAAAGAAATTAATAAAACTAATGGACACCACAATCCACCCCAGATTGAAAAATATTTATACATTTTGTATAATTTTATGGTAAAATATATTAAAAAAAAAAGCATATATTCATTTTACAAGAAAAACTCAGACTTAGAACTATTTAGAAATGAATAAATAAGAACTCATTAATCCCCCCCCCCCTTTCTAAATTCGTAGGACTGGGTTTGATTAGCATTTATAAATAAAAGTTTAGTGAAAAATATAAAAATATCATTTAAAATAAATTATAACCACACTAAATTATAAAAGAAAGTAAAAAGCATGAGTTGGATGAAATATTTTATAGTAGTATTAATTTATGTTATAGAGAATCGATATAAAGAAAAGAATATTAACATGCTCGCCAATTAGCGAGTTGAAAGGAGATTTAACTTAAAGAAAACATTAAATTTATAGTTATAAGCTAGAATTAGATAATACAATTATGTCTTTGGCTGGTTACCTCAGCATTCTATGGAATACAGATGAATTTTCTGTGACAGGCGGCATTCTTTGACATGTCCCTTGGCCTCGGCGGTTCTTGGATGGCACGGGAACACTTGAATGATAGAAGCTACATCATGCATGTCAAAGAGTGGAGCTGAAGACAGAGGGGAAGGCAACTGAGGCCCCTCAAAAATTACACAGACATGAAGTCGGTTAAAGACTATTGACCTAACTCTCTCTGGCACAATAGATTTTTAGGCCCTATTTATACAAAACTTTGAGGTGTTCAAAGAATGTTTTTTAATTGAACTTCTTATCTTTAATTTACAGAAATGTTTTACCTATTGTTAGTGGAGATGCAATCACTAGATAACTATCCAAGAATAAATTCCAATTGATTTCTTGATTAGAAATAGATTTGATAAATGTTAATCATTAACTAAAATCAATTAGCTTTGTTTTAAATTTTACTTTAATTTAAAAATTTTTTTTTAATTATGAAACAAAGTAATGTTCCCGCCCCTTTAATTATTCTTGGGCAGTCGGTGATTGAATCTTCCATCTTGAATTTTTATGTGCTTATAAATAAAAAATATAAAAAAATAAATAACATATAGTTAAGAAAAAATACAAAATTATTTACAAGATTTGTTTGTGCTTTATATATATATATATTCTAACCTTGCTCTCATGCATCTTCACTTCCAGATAGTATATGATATAAAATAAAACGGGTTCTAGCTCAGTTAATAGTTAATAAATAAAATATTCAGCATTAAAATTAAAATGTTTCACTAGCTCAAATTTACAATACGAATAAGGTTCAGTTTATAAAAATAAATTAAATAAATATTTAATATTTTCATGAGACTTGAAGTGAAAATACAGGTGACAAGATAGATTACATTGAGCCAATATCCTACAGGATACTACCTCAATGGCATAAGAACACTATCCCCCTTATTACTATTTTAAATAACAAACTCATAGTATTCTTACGACTTTAATAACTTCTACTCACTACGATTAAACTAATAATTAAGTCTTAATCTTCTATTTGTAATAATCTAGCTCAAATAAAATAATCTCAGGTTCATAAAGTTTATTCTAAGTTAATAAAAATACGGTAGTAAAATATGAGAAGGGATTTTATGTCATAATATACTACACTGAAACTAATAATAATAAATAACAGTAATAATATTCTTCATTGTTTAACTAATTCTGTATATCTTTTCTTTTTACTATAATTTTATTACCATAATAAAATAATGAAATAATATAATATGATCTTATATCTTCATGTACTGATATAATAAATACGTGGTAGCATTTTAATAATCTGACAAACAAAATATGTGTGGCAACTGATAGCATATAATTTAATATAATATTGTGATAACTGATTTATGACCAATAAAATAATGTATGATTATGATTATTTAATTATAATGAATACCAATAAAATATTTAAAATTCTTAAAATAATTCTCTATTTATCTTTTGTGCAAAATTATATATTTGTTTCAATTATTATGCATATATCGTGTTTTCACACAAAATTTTTTAAATAACAAAATTTAACAAAGTTTATTGCTAACAACAAATAAATAAACAATTTATTTACACTATTTACAGTGGATATCCTTAACTTTTTTACTTTACAGTTTGATATAACTGGTTAAAAAAAAAAAAAAAATTATATTTCAATTATACCTTTATTTAGATTTAGGACAAAATTTTTAAAAAAAAATGTTACTATTTGGTTTCTCATTATGGTTAACTTATTACAAGTATATTTATCTACTTTATTAGCAACAGCATTTTATCCTTAATATTATTAAACTATCTTATTTTAAAAAATTCATACTTAGAAAACATTCTATAGAAAACAAAATTTTATAATGAGTATGGACTTCTCAAAATATTAAAAAAAAATTTTCATCTTGCAAAGTCAAAGATGTTCCACAAAAATTATCCAAAATTAAATACTAGATTTTAGTATTTATCACACAATGTTTACTAATCATAACATATTCTTCTTTAAGCCTTACTTTAGTATGATATACGTGTAATCATCAATATATTTCTGTTAATCAATAAACAAAAAATATACTATGCATATTGTTTACATAATTTACTTTGTACTATTATATTTTAAAAATATGCAATACTTATTTTCTCTTAAAAAAAATAATACTAAAGCATTTAAAATTATTATCACTTTAAAGAAAATATCTTGGTTTAGATACTTTATTTTTAAAAAAATTATATTTCATTTCCGAAATAAAATTCAAAATATATTCTATGATTCTTTTCTTTCCTTAGGATACTTTGGATCTTCAATTTTAAGTTATAACGTCCTATTCCTTCTAAGCAAATAAACCAATCTTATACAAAACGATAGCATAACCTAAGTTCTAAATTATTTATCATTTCTTTTAAACATATCTTACTGAACGATGCAGTTACATGAAATAAAGATAGCGAAAACAGATGCATAGGATTAAGGAAGAAAGCTAGAGTATTACTCTTAAAATATCTCAAAATCATGGTGCAGTGTGAAGAGGTATGGCATTTACTTGCCTAATATCCTCTAGTACAGGGACGATGTTAAAGCTATTTCTTCAGCTTTATTAGAACATCAAATATTTAAAGAAATATAAACACTGTCCAAATAAAATGTGTATCAGTCATAGGGCTTTGTTAACTATGCTGATAACCACATAAAGACTAAATATTATTTCCATTCCTTATAACATCCTATTTCTTAAAAACATCATCTTGGTTTCCTGTTCACTAAGTACTTCCAAGCCACTATCTCAACATTATTTCTCAAGATTTTTCTACATCTTACATCGATAAATAACTATCTTGTATTTACAAAACAATAAATAAAATTTATTAATAGTTAAACAATCTTACTATCCCATAAGAAAAGTTGCTTACTTCATTGCTCTGTATGTTTAATCATATACAATCTACTTAGACAATATTTGAATATCCAATGACATGAAAATTTTAAAAGAATCACATAATTATTTGTTATGTTGAATTATATCACTAATAAAAAAAAATTGTCGTATGCATATTTTCAAATCAATCCTATCTCATAATGTTTTTTTAAAATGTTGTATGAAATGCGATACATATAAGTATAAACTTTTACACTGCATTCTTCCAATTTATGGATGATCTAAAGAAAACAAAAAAAATATACATTATAAATTATCAATAGTTATTATTATTACCAATAACCTTTATCTAGTCATCGTGTTCAGTAGGCTTCCTTTATCCACTTGAGCATTGCAGATATAAAAAAAAATTCACACCCATACACTTTATATTAAAATATTTTTAGCTAAATTATTAGATTGTTATATTATAAAATTTTAATATTAATAAATTAATGTTTTTATGTTTTTCCTAATCTTATATAAAAAGTTAGATTTAAACTAGGTTAACAAAATAAAAGGAATCAAAACTATAATTACATATTTTCTTGTCGATAGTTCCTGATAAGTCCAAAATGCTTATTATTTTCTCTAGAGTTTTTAAAAAATATTCTTCCCCAAGCGCATTAAAGTTTAAAATAAAAAATAATTATTAATCAATTTAGTAAAATTTATAGAAAATAATCCTTGGTTTTAGTATTTAGAATGATAATTATTAAATCATAATATTAATTAATCCCGTGAAGCTTCTTAATCTTCTCTACCAATATTCTCTGTATATCCGATGCATCAATACATCTAATTTAACTTTAAAAATATTCGATAAACTTTTAAGTACTATTTGTATTTCCATGGATCCATTTTTTGTATTCATCTATGTGTTCACTTTTTATCTATGTTTCCTTCTTGATACATTTAAACTTTTGTTTGGTATTTTTTATAAATCTCTTTTAAAATAAAACTTCAAGTACTTTTGAACAAATCTTTTCCAAATACAACATTCAATATAGCTATAGAATAAAATTTTTCTTAAAAAAAAAAAAAAAAAACGCTTCTATAACATAATCTCCTGGGTTCTTTCTTAAATTTTGCACTCGAAAATATTTTTTTAAAAATGTTACCTTTAGAAAGGATATAACATTTTACTCCTTTGAATATCATATTATATAAAATAATTCATGCAATATATAATTATCTTATTACCATTTAAAAATAAATCTTGAATAAGCTTATAAATAATAATGCGTCTCCAATTTTTTTCATTAGACTCCGTATGATGTCCGTGCTGTGGTTTTTTTTTTATGTACCAAAAAAGTTCTCCAGTTATGCATAAATAAAGCTGTATCAATAAATATTTCAAATATTTCTTCAGTATTACAATTTATATCCATTTTATTTCATAGTATATCCATTTTTTATTGCGTAGTTTAGGTTAAACTTTTAGATAAAATACGACTGGTAAGTACTTTAAAAAATTAGAAAATCATCTCCAAGAAGTTTCTAAATATATAATTTTTTTCTAAAACTTTCTTTTGCAAAACACTTTAAAATTATCAATTAGTTTTCGCAAAATAAATGATAAGAAAGTACCAAAAAAAAAATTGACTTTCTCCGGTTTCAATACATTATTAATCTCCCTCTATACCCCTGTGCAAATCATATTTATAGTCTGTAAGAATACCTATTCCTATTGGTTAATTCTTACTTTAGCTTGAGAACAAATTTACATATTTTCAATTTATAGCAGAATTATATTTCAAAACCAGAAATTATGACGTAATGAACCCAAAATATTATTTAAAATATTACTTTTAAATACATTATTATTTTATTAAAACTATTTAAACATTTAAAATAACTTTTAAAATAACATTTAATAACTTATTCCATTTCTTAATATTTAATTTATCTATTTTTATTTAAATAAAATATTTAATTTTTATATTATGAATGTATTGGTCTTTATTACATTATTTAAACATGTTATACGATAGTTAACTTAATGTTTAATACTATTTACTTTTATGATAGGCAATAATTCTATCCAATTCTATAATATAACTTTTAAAATATTGTAAACTTTGTTATTATTTCAAACAAGCAGTGGGTGTGAGAGTATACATTAAAAGTCACATGATTATAACTTTGACAGACGATTTTCAATCTATTTCTCTGCCTAGATTTATATAATTGATACACTTATTATATAAAATAATTATAAAAAATTTGGAAGAACAATTTAGAAAATATAGAATTAGATTTAATTCTCACCATCATAAAGTTTATTTTAAAAATATACTATATTAATTTTTGTTTATTAAATATGATTATAAATTTAAACACTGTATTTATTAACTTATCAGTTTTAAACTATTAAAATCGAATTTATTAAATATACTTTTAATTATTTATAGCTGTGTTATTTAATATGGCCAGCTTTTACAACCATATGAAACAATATTTTAAACTTTACATAACTACTTTTGAAATAATTCGCTATAATTTTATATACTATGTATTTGCTTTAGCTTTAAATTGTACTTTAAAAATATAATTGACTTAATACAATTACCATATTAAAAGAACATATTCTAAATTTAAAATTTTTTAGTAATTGACTGTTATGTACTATTACCGACTTATAGAAAAGGGCACAATATATATATATATAATTACAACTCGTCTGCAGAGAACTTTGGATTTCCACCAACCAAGAGAACAAGCTGGATTTAAAAGTGGTTTTAGTACAATAGATCATATCCAGGTATTGAGAGAAGTCATAGAAAGGACAAACAAATATGAGTTGTCATTATGTTTTGGATTTGTAGATTATGAAAAGGCATTCGATTCTATACACATTTCTTGGGTGATTAAAGCATTGGATCATCAAGGTATAGATCCAGGATATTGTCATATTTTAAAGAATATTTATAAAAATGCAACAGCAACAATTAGATTACATAATGATACTGGAAAAATCAACATTGAGAAAGGTGTAAGACAAGGTGACTCCATATCTCCAAAACTCTTTACAGCAGTGCTGCAAGAAGTATTTTGTGGATTAAAATGGGAAACTAAAGGAGTGAAAGTAAATGGAGAGTATTTAAGTCATTTAGATTTTGCAGATGATGTAGTTGTTTTTGCAAATAATGCTTCAGAGCTGCAGGAAATGTTGCAGGAGTTAGCAGATGAAAGTAGAAAAGTAGGACTAAAGATAAATGTTAAAAAGACTAAAGTAATGTTTAATCGATTTGCTCAAAATATGAAAATAAAGATTGATTATGAAGAATTAGAAGTTAACAGTTACAAATACCTTGGTCAGATTATTAATACAGATGGAAACATAATGGAGGAAATTAATCATAGAATTAAACTTGATTGGAGTGCTTTTGGTAGAAATAACTTGATACTAAAAGGAAATATGCCTATGTGTTTGAAAAGGATGGTTTTTAACAAATGTGTTTTACCAGTTCTTACTTATGGATCTGAGACTTGGACACTTAATAGAAGAGCAATACAGAGACTTCAGACCACTCAAAGGAGTATGGAGAGATGTATGTTGGGAGTAACAAGAAGAGATCGAAAACGCAATGTATGGGTAAGACAACAAACAGCTGTTACTGACCTTATTGAAAAAATTAAAAGATTGAAATGGAGTTGGGCTGGACATATTGCTAGAAGAGATGATAATAGATGGACAATTGAAATTTTAAACTGGATTCCAAGAGATTGTAAAAGACCCAGAAAGAGACCACATGTGAGATGGATGGATGAAATAAAAAAATGTGCAGGGGTGTTGTGGAGAAGAGAAGCTAAAGATCGAAGAAGATGGATTAAACTTGGAGAGACCTTCATCCTGCAGTGGATTGATAATGGTTGATGATATATATATATATATATATATATATATATATATATATATATATATATATATATATATATATATATATATATATATATAAGCTCCATTAATATATGTATATATCTGAGTCACATCCATAAAAGTGAATATTTAAAAAAAAAAATATTTGAGATTTATATTTATAAACTTTTATAGATGCTTCTCAGAAATATACATATAGCTTATATACATGTGATGAAAAAAACAGTGGGTTAAGTGGTAGACCAGTGGAGCTCGATCTTGGGCTAAGATATCGACTGCTACACATGACATCCCATAATAACTTCAGATGTAAGCAAAATGAAACTATTCTAGTGTGAACTATATAAACAATTTATGTTTAAAACAAATTGTTTTTTTATAATATTAAATTAAAGTATCTTTTAATCTTATCCAGAGTTCAAATCTTTATTTTAGTTAGTTTTTAACATATAAAAAGGTTTATATAATTATGTATTATTTTAGCTCTCTTATCTTATTCGGGGATTCATCCTCGAAAACCTTAGCTCGAGTCTCATGTCTCTTCCCTCCTGTCTATGTCCGGTACAATGTTTTTTACCCCGAGTTTGTATGCCCATACATGGGGCATTGATCAAAGCCACAGCCCTGAGAAAATTTATTCTGGTGTTGATTAAAAAGAAAAGAATATGTATAAATTATATGTGTAAATCATTTTATGTATGAGTTATATATATATATAATTTTCGCATTTTCTTTCTTTAAAAAAAAAAGAAGGGAAGAAAATATTTTTTCTCTCAAATATAGATTTATTGATATTATGTGTTCACACACATATATATATATATTGTAACGATATATAAATATGTCGTTACATTAATTTAAAATAAAAACTTAAAAGTTCGCAAATAAAAGTAAAAAACTAAACGCTAAAATTAAAATATTGTTAAATGTATATACATTCACACAGATGCTAAACTTTAAAAATATTTTTTTCATAAACAAAAAAAAAAGTATTTGAACGTATTTTTTTTAATAAAAAAATACAAGATTGAAATATAAAAATATTTTAATAAAAAAATAACGTAAGTTAAAATAAAAACAGGTATTAATTAATTCCTGTGGTCTGTAAATGGAAATGATTGTTTATTAATTATCTAAAAGCTGTTTAATTAAAAAGTCAGATGAAAAGTTAGATAAGAGAAGAAAGAGATTTTAGCTTGACCAATGGAAGCAAATAAAGGCCCGGACCATAACGAAAAAACAGAACAGTGACGTTTTTGTTCATGGAATCCATAGGAGGACTATAAAAAGAAAAAATATTGAGTTCCAGTGAGTCTTCCAACTTGATTTGATGACAACGGTAAGACGCACTTGCCGTTCTCTCTCATTTTTTTTGTTTTAAAAAAAAATAAAATGAAAAGACTGTGATACCAGAACAGAACCAGCAAATGCTACCTCCAAAATATCAGACCGGTCTTCCAGGAAAGTCTCCGTGGGAATTGCCAACGGGAACATGGACTCTTCTACCATAAGCTATATGAAATTAACAATTATTAAAATCAATTATGAACTTTCGTCAAGTTTTATAAATTCATAAACAAGCCAACTTAAATGTTAAAAAACGGACTCTTATCTGACTTTTCTAAGTTTTTAAATCAAATTAATAATGTTTAATTTTATATGTTTTCCGATTGATAAAAATCATTTCCATTTTTTTTTTCTTGTATAAATTGTTTATTGTTTAAATTTTAAATGATGAAATTTAAAGTTGGGTATAGACGTTGCATAGATTCGTTAGCGGTTGATAATGTTGTGGTTTTCACATTCGATTGGAATATATGTCAACGATATCACTGCAAGCATCTTACGATGAATGCTAATGGGATTTGTATATTCCCTATGCAAGTGACGTTTATCGATGACTTTGTATTTTGATCGGTTGTGTTTGATTTGTAATGTTTTTGACCGTGGAATCTGTGCAGCTAATCTGTACTCAACATTTTAAAACAAATTTTATAAAATGCATTTGTGCGAATGTATTTAAATGTTAAATTTAAGTCGGGCGTGAATGGCTATATAGTTTTGTAAAGTTATATTAAGGGAGGGTAATCTTAGGTTATTCATTTCGTAGTTGAATTGGTTCAATGGATGGGATATATTTGTGTAATTAGTTGATGTAGTATGAGGTCCGCTACGGGCAGGATTATAGATATACGCCACACACCCTCTGTTTGCCTATGGATGGGTTTGTAAGTCGGCAGAAGACCGCAGTCCATTCCTATGGAGTTTTTTGTTTATTGTTCTACTTGCCAACAGATGTCACATTCCTGTTGGTGGACAGTCAATGTCTTCTCTATTTCTACTTATTGTTCAGATGTACTTTCCTGACAGTATAGTATTTTGTGTTGTCGTATCATGCTACATTGAATACATGAATGTACCAGATGGATTGGCACCAGTTTGGTTGCGAAATTTGTGGCCTAAGGTTAAATCAGGGAAGAATATTTTCTTTTCAAATGCAGATCTATGTAGTCTATTCATACTTGACTAGCTAAATAAATAGTAAACTCATTATTTGCAATCTACTTAAATTTAGAATTAAAGATCAATATAAAAATATAAACGTTAAATTTATTCCTCAAAATTTAAATATTATTTTATATGTGCGTAAATAAATATTTTTATGTGTTGATTTCTGGCAGTGGCTTTTATTCTTTTATATTTAAGATATAAAATTTATAGATTTTTTATCTCTGCATTTCCGCTGAGCTAGTGACTTGGGCTAACGATCGGAATATTTAAATAAAGTGGAATCTTAACAGCGCGTATCTGCCTACTCTATAAATTTTTCTAGGCTAAAATGCCTAGATGGCGCCCTGGTAGTTGCAGATATTGTTTTTGCGGTTAGATTCGTTCTCCACTTGCATTTTGATCGTTATAATATATATATATATTATCATATGTGTACATAAATGTAGAGTATTGTATATGTAAAACAAACTTAAAGTTAAGAGTATTGTAGGTATAGAATACCATTTTGTGAATATATATTAAATATTATATGTCTGTTTATTGTACTGTTGGCTGGTGCCTTATAAATGTGCCAACAGGAAGTGTTAAAAATCATGTCATTCAACCAAATTGTATTCGAACCTAAATAATTGGGATATAGAGAGAGTCAAGTCTAGTATATTTATGGACTGTATATCTGGGTAGTATATATGTATTATACATATGTTTCAGAAATAATAATACTCATATTTTGTTCTAGAGTCTGTTTCAGGTGTGGCAGAGCAACCGACAGGGAATGTATGGAGCAAACCAAGTACAGTGCAATAAAATTAAGCCATGGTCAGCAGTGAGTAATAGATAGGTGCAGCATAAAGGGGGTAGTTTAAATAAAGAAATGGGAGTTTGTGGTTGTGTAGGAATGGATGCAATTGAAGAGGTGGGGTGTTCATTTCCAATATTATAAATAAATAAAGTTTAATAATCAAAAGTGAAGTTATTGAGTTTATATCAGCAAACATTTAAACCACATTTTTTTCGACAAACATTTTGAATCTATATATATATATATAAAATGGATCAGAATCTGGAGCCAGAAGACCATCAAAGAGAGCAGAATGACATAGCCATATTATGTCACCTCATCCAAGAATTCAGAAGAGACATCAAAAGGATGTTCCAAGGGTAGAAGGATGACAAAAACCAGGGAACAGGGAAGATCATTGATGTAACTAAAGACATGGTAAAATTATGTAAAACCAATTTTGGAAAACACAGTAATGGAGAGTATGGAAATTGTGAACAAGGCAGATGATGCTACAAAGAAAGAATTTCAACAAGTTGTTAACCGCACAGAGAATCTGATGAACCAAACAACAGATCTGGAAATGCTAACTCTATTCAACAAAAGTGTAAAGAATTAGCTTTTAATTTAGTTTTACTCTAGTGTATTTAGTTAAGGATGAAGAAAGTACTGAGAAAATGGAGGTTTCAAATCTACTCCAAGCCAATCCATCTCAAAGTGATGATACCAGTTTAGCACCTTCTAATGGAGTGCCTGTATTGATCATGAAAACTATGATCAATAGAACAATGTCTGCTGTTTGGGATGAATCTTCTGAATTCATAATTGATAATTCTGCATTATATTGCCACAATATTTGTAAAGATGTTCTGTGGAGAAGTGATGATGAAGGATTGAAGAGAACATCAAAGTTAGAGTTTATGTATAGCAGCAACATACCTAAAGCAAAATTCAAAGAATTGAATTATTTTGAAGAAATTTAAAAATAGTTTTTTACTTAACAATTTTTTTTTTTTAGTTAGATGATAATAAAAAAAAAGAATTATCAAAAAATAATAATAAATAAATTATGTATTAAAAATGTAACTAATTGTTCTTTGCTTGATTTATATATTTAATGAGATACAATTAAATATTTGTAATGAATACTCTGAAAACTATCCAAAAAATCCCTTTAACTCACAAGCCAATCACCTCTATCACTAAGCTGTCTGCTAAGAATACAAGCTCGACCACTTTAATAAGCAAAAATAAAACGATTTTATTTTCATTCTTGTTATTTATAAATTTAAATAATTATTAGTGGAGCTGAATTTTTCAATAATTTTACCTATTTTTATTTAATATTGATCAATTAAACGAAAAACGAATTAGAAAAAAAAATCTGTTGATTAAATATCATTTTTTAAAAAAAAAAAGATAATTATTTTGAGATTAATGCCATAAGTAGATTATTATCCTGTTGAGACTTCCTGCTGACTTGTTTACAAGAAATAAGATTTTACTCAATTTCTTGATTAAAAGTACACAATTTTTATTTCAAACAAATAATTAATCATAAATATATATTTGTTCTCATATTTGCTTTAAAAGTAAAAAATGTTTCATGATAACCATTAAAAAGTCTATATAAAAAAAACTAGCTACGATATTTGATGCTTGCAAATTACAAGAAAATAAAATCGACAATGTGCTGTGAGGTCAGGAATAAAATACAGTGCAAAGGCAAATAGTTGTGTTCAAAATAAATGCGGATAAGATTTCAAAATGTGTGAATTCTTAAAAAGTAATAAGATTTCCGCGATTTGAATTAACTATTACATTTAGGTATTGCTACTGCTTCGTACCTAGAGAAAAGATTAAAAACATAAAATATAATTTTTTAATGCATTTAGCTTCGAACCTTCTTATCAAGAGCTACTATTGCAATCAAACTTAGAATGGAAGGTAAAACTATATATTTATGTGTGCCAAGTTCCAAAACGCATTCATCTAAACACAGATTTTCTGCTTATAAATGAATCTACATGATTAATGGGGCATGCTTTCTCACTTTTATATTTTTAATGCATCCCACCAGTACTTTACATTTGAAAATGCGACCAAATATCCTTTCAATGTTCTAAAATAACTGATGATATTATAGGATTTATTTTGCAATCTTTAGTTCCTATATAAGTATATTCGATCATTAATAAAGATGTGATTCCACCTTTATTGTTAAAGGGAAATTGTCTTGACAACAGTTTGAAATCTTTGATTGTTATTGATATTGGGATTGTCTAAATGTTGATTGGTTTTTAATGATTACTTATAACCTCATTTAGCCTTGATCATTATGACACTTACTATTTAAGTAATCATTTGGGTGCACTTTGAAATTTCTAATTGCAGTTTGTAATGATATAATTGACTATTTTTTAATCTACATTCAGAATAGGTTATTTATCTGTTTAAAGAGGTTATTTAATTTTTTTTGCATAACTAATTTTAATCTCTGTGGTCAAGTTGCAATCTTTAGTTTCTATATAAATATATTAGATCATTAATAAAGGTGGGATTCCATCTTTATTGTTAAAATGAGATTGCCTTGACAACAGTTTGAAATTCTTTATTGGTTGCTGATTTAGTATGCATTCATGGTCATTTTGAATTATAAGAACAGCCCAAAACCCAGGCAGACACATTCAAGTGATAAATCACATCAATCAATCTATACATTGCATGACCTGACCATTCCTTACAAAATTGCCCTTTTCATAAAAAACAAAACAAAACAATCACGTGTTTAAAATATTAAAACACAAAAAACAATCATGTGATTAAATAAAACACAAAATTCACAATTTTCATCGAAAATTAAAAAAAAAAAAAAACTTGGTTTGATCAGATCACGTGATTGGCTTTTGTGTTTTAATGTTTTAATAATGTGATTGTTTTTTTATTTTTGATGAAAATGGTGATTTTGTAATATTGATGAAAAAGTCTGATCAAACCAAGTTTTTATTTTTTAATTTTTGATGAAAATTGCAAATTTTGTGTTTTAATATTTTAATCATATGATTGTTTTTTTATTTTATTTATGAAAATGGCAATTTTGTACGGAATGGCTGGATCGTGACAATGTATAGATTGATCGATATGATTTATCATTTGGATGTGTCTGCCTGTGCTCACAGCCATTTTAAATAATAAGAACTGCCCAATCCCCAGGCAGACACATCCAAGTGATAAAAATCACATCTATTAAGCTATATGTTGTCACGATCCGACCATTCCTTACAAAATTGCCATTTTCATTAAAAATGTATAACAAATATTTTTTAAAACTCAAACTCAATTATTGTTATTATGACAACTTAGAATTTAAGTTTGGTTCATTTTTAATTAGTTATTTACTATGCAAATGTGATGACATCATCACAATATATATTGTAATGGTATATGGTGTGGATAGATAGATAGAGTATATCCAAATTATATATTGTTTACATGATTTGTAACTGTATATAATTTGGAGTGTATTTAAACAAAAAATAATATTTTGTCATCCTCAAATTTCAATTTTCAACAGAAATAAAAGAAATACTCATATAAATAACAATTGATTAACTATTAGTGGTATAAAGATAATGTGATTACGAGAATTTGAATTTATCAAGAATAAGCTTTAAATTTTAAGCATTTGGAATCATCATTATAATGATATAACCAATCATTTACCCCATCTTAGCATTAACTTTTTTTCACAATACTAGCTATTTATCACATGAAGTTATGCATTGCACATGTAAGTAATCTTTGATGAATCAACACTCTATCCCACAAGAAAGAAAAATATATTTTTAGTTGTACACTGTTTATTTGTTATTTATAATATTCAACTGCATACCATCTGTAAAGCCTGATTATTGTCAGAGCACATCACCTGTCAGTAAAGATGCTAAAAAATGAAGTTAATAGTTAAAGTTAAAAATAGGGACTTGGTGGAACAGATAGACAACAATGTTTTCAGAACCATTAAAGTAAGCATGGACATTAACATTGGAAAATAAGTAAATGTAAGGAGTAATTGTAGTTCACTATTTAGCATGGACATTAACACTGGAGATTAAGTAAATAAAGGGGGTGATTGTGGGATGATGGTGGGTCACTGTTTAATAATATAGAAGAGGAAAAAGAAAATAAAAGAATCCAAGATACAAGCAAAGATGGAGTCAGAAAATATAGAACATGACAAAACAATTATTAGAAATAAAATTAAAATTTCAGAGTTACTGTCAATATTATACAAGGAGATCAAAAATGATAATATATAGAACAGCTCAAGTCACAGACAATAATTGAAACTGTTGATATAAGTGATGGAAATAAAGGAGAAACTTGAGGGCACTAAATAATGCAATAGATAAAAAACAAGAAGTAAAAGACTCGGATTCCCAAAGTATGAAAGAAGATGACATGAAAATGATGGTCAGAAGCTTTAAAAAAGTGGAAGAAATTAATCATGTACCCAAAAGTCGGTAAGAAATAAAGAAAAATCAACAAGCAAAGGGCAGGCATTACATAAAATAAACATTTGGGAAAAAAAATTGTCAGATGTTGAACATATTGCAAATTATACAAATAGTAAAGAATAATTTTATTTCTGAAGGATAAAAATTTTTATAGAAATTTTAAAGACAAAATTATTTATATAAATTATAGATATTTTAATAATAGTTCTATAAATACATAATGGCTAATAAATATATAACAATATATTATAAAGCAATAAACTACAAATGGACAAAGCATAATAATAAATTCAAGCTATTTCAACAGATACACAAATAATACTTTCTCTCGTATCAGTCCTGATTTATTTGTTTGACAAATAATGGTCCACTTACTTTCCAGGTTTTTACATGGATAATAAAGCAATCATTGATACTCAAAGAAGTCAAATTTTCCAATAGCAGCGACTTTTGTAAAAGTATTAATCAAACCACCTTGCAGTTTCGAATACCAATGATAATATATAGGGTATATGAGCACAGACTTTCACACCACTCTCCACACTATCACGTACTACTGATACACCCAAACACATATATGTTGAAAAGATAAATAATCACCAAGATATGTATTTCATGCTAAACCAACAATCATCAGTTGGTCCAGATTACCATCTCTACACATATATTCTATAAGTGCTCAGATATATATTAAGATAGCCAATCCTCATACTTTAATGGACAGACTTCAATCTACTCCACACTCCAACTTTTCAACCATCCATCCAATTGAAAATCTGATGATGGAATGCTCAAAGGCCACCCTGAGGCCGAGATTCTTGTCACACCCATGTTGACCTAAGTCTGTCCATTAAAGTATGATGATTGGCTATCTTAATATATATCTGAGCACTTATAGCATATATGTGTAGAGATGGTAATCTGGACCAACTGATGCATGCTGGTTTAGTATGAAATACATATATTGGTTTACTTATTTTTTCAACATATATATGTGTTCAAGTGTATCAGTGTTATGAGATAGTGTGGAAAGTGGTGGGTCGTGTGAAAGTCTGTGCTCATATACCCTATATATTACATGTATAAACACAGATATATAATACGCCTGTGTGTTTCAGTTAATAACAATGATATAAATTTCTATTAATTTTAATCATGCTGTCACAAATAGCAGCTATTAAATATAGAGCACACAGAATATAAAATAATATTTATAAAGTAATAAAATCTAAACATGTATTTAGAGAGTACTGCTCCATAAATATTATTATAGAAGTTTTATTCTTTTAACATTATCATTGAATTATAAGTAAAGGTTACTTCTGATGTGCATAATTCAGGATTAAAGAGCATGTGACTTAAGATTGGGAGATCTCTCGATCAATTCTGGTGCTCGCAGCTCCGGCAGTCGAAATTCTTATAGACCCTTAAGCATTAATGATATGCAGATAACCCTTTTTAAAGATCAGTAAGTTAATGATAAATAGCCAAATGTAACATTTAGCACCAGATAAGACTAAATTGTTTTTTTTCATGTGTCAAAGCATCGGCCAAGAAGCGAACCCGAAAACCCAGGACAACTGCTTGTAAGGCGGCTGTGCTGACCACTCGACCATCAACGCTTCACAGACTAAATTGATTTTTTATTTAAGGATCTTTAGTTCTTGAACATATTATCAGTGCCCTAAACGACTCTAAACTTAAATTTAAATGATACTACGGTAAATAACTTTTTTTTGAATGTATAAAAATAGTGGTTAACTTGATATAATATCAGCCAGCATACATTTAAGTGAAAACAGAAAAAAGATTAATACTTTTAAAATATTATATATATATATTTTGCTTATCATAAAAAAACTCAAAAACTTTTAAATCAAAACTGATAGGAATTAAATATTTTCGGAATAAGTTTGATAGGTGGGGGATTCAATTTTGTTTCCACAAAAATGTTAAATTCGTAGAACACAAATAAAATGTCTAATCTTTTTTTAAAAAATAATAATGTTTTTAATATCAAAACATTTCATTTATAAAATTATATTTTCCAAGAAATCTTGTCAAAGACGAATTAAAATGTTACTAGATTTTAAATATAACACGTATTATATGTGAAACATACTCATATGAAATACGATTATATATATTATTGTCTTTTGATGATATTATATATTCTCTAATAATAAATTTTAGTCATACTTTGACAAAAATGTTTGCTTGAAAACTTTGTTGAACAGTTATATTGTTAACATTTTCATATACTTGGGTGTGTCACAAGAAGGCACTTCCAGGTATCTTTTATGCTAGGTTTTTATGCTAGGTTTGGGAAAAGATAAGGGGGATTTAGATATAAAGGCCATAGAGTTGACAAAGATTATGTTGTGGAAATGAGATGGAGCAGATTATGGAAAAGCTTAGGGTGGGGAATGGAAGGGGAAGATAAAGTGGCTAACAGGTTTCTTTGGGCTTGTTGCTGAGAGATTCCTGACTCGAGAAGTCACAGTACATCATATAGACAATTTATTTTGGGTGACTAAACATTAACTAATGATGATCAGATTTTTTTTTATAACATAACAGAAAAGTAAAGTACTGCTGCTAATCAGTAAGAGCAAGAGATTCTTATTCTAATAAACAATTGATAGACAGACAGCAGCAAATAAACATCAGGCAATTTAAATTATTAATAACAATGTTTATTAAATAATGAATAACAGAAAATAAAAAAATAACCAATAAGCATAAATAAACTTCATTTATTGATGAATTTTAAATTGAGTACCATGACTTAATTAATTTATTATTCTCTCCCCTATGGTTTACTCATACAATACTAAAATAATGCTTAAAAATGGTTCACTTATGATAGAAGCATGTAAATTTTGTCAAAATATTCTATATTATCATTTAAATATTTATATATTTTATTATGCAATCAATTCATGCATATGTACTTTCTACTAAGGTTCATGCACGTAGACAGATCCATACCAGTAGAAAAGGGTACTGGAAATAATGATGGCCATGATTGACAAATATATAAAAGGCATGGAAAGCTTTGAAGCTTGGTCAAGCAAGAATAATTAAGACTGCAATTCAAACAGTAGACAATGGGATTAAAAGAAAAATATACAAATATAAGCTTGGCACAAACATTGCTGATCAGAAACTATGAAGGATTCACCAATCTATGATATTAATTATATAACGAGCACAGATATGCTGTTTCATAGTTTTACCTATGTGAAAATAATAAAGACTGCAATTCAAGTGATGGATGACCTGATTTAAAAGAGATGCTATATAAAATAAGCCTGGTAGAAATATAACTGACCAAAGGCTAAGTAAAAGGGTCTACAGATAAATAAATAACAAATGGTAATTACAAATGGTCCAACTTTATGCCCACACACAAACAGAATATTACTTTCATTATACATGGTAACAAAATACTTTGCACAAGGCATCTGATACCCTTAGCAAATCTAAAGTTTATTATATCTACATATATAAAAATAACTGTTTATACATTTTTTAAATACTATTTAAAAGAAGATTAATTTAAAAACATTGGGATATTAATCTATATTTGGTTTTAATACTTAAGACATTTCATTTGCTACAAAAATATTTTGATTGTTAATACTTGCCAAAAGGGAGGGGAGAGAATTTAACAATTTAATCATTTAAACTAAAGAGTTTTATTTTGAAGTATTAAAAATTTAATGAAAGAAGAAAACAAAATAGAGGATATTTAATAAGTACTAATAAAACATAATAAATAGCAAAATTCAATAAATACGCATCAAACATATTAAATAATAAAATTAGCACATCGATACAAGAATAAAGTATTGATACCCATAAAAAATTCTTTATCAATACAATAAAATAATTGAAATACAAGTACATATACTAATGCATCATATAAATAAATAAATTAAAATACTCACGGCTTACTGAAATACATAATAGACTTCACGTTACTGTATTTCCATGTGTGATGTCAGTCTTTTGATATTTTTGTGGATTATTTGGAGGACTATGTACTTTATATCCATTTCATTCTGAGAGTTTGTTTCTAGAGGGTTAGCTGAGAAATGTTTCAGTGTTGCCGTTGGTAATTGCAGAAAATCAGCTTTCCTAAAAATTTAGATCACGTTAATGCTTGGGGTGGTAATTTCAATTTTGGAAGCCTAGCTACGCATACCAGAAAAATAGCAACTGGAAAAGTGGGTTCATCCATTTTTAGCAGTTAGTCATGCACACATAATATCCATGTGTCAAACAATCTTGCAGAATAATAATTTAAGATTAGAATGAAAAATAGAATTAGAATAATTTTCGGAGCTTTTATAAAATTCACTGTTCATTGTTAACTACCTACATGAATTTCTTAGATTCTTCACGATTAATATATTAAATATTTTCAGATAAGCCAGCACATTTTTACTTTTTAATTAATAAATTCCTAACTAATTGATTTAATTACAAAATTTCTACGAAGACAAAGCTTAATTTTAGATTTTTTATCACAAATGTTCAAAAACATTTTACAGATTAATCATTATTTTAAAATATTAAAAATAATTTTATACAAAAGATAAAAAAAATTAGCTACAAACTTCATTTTTCTTATAAAACAATATTACATTACATTAGCTAATTAAAAAATGCTTTGTATATTCATGTGTCCGCGTGATATGTATTTTTTTTCATATGTCAAAAGCGAACCCGGGCCAGCTGCTTGGAAGGCAGCATTGATAACCGCTAGGCGCCACCAACGCTTGACACGATATGTATTATTGCGCTCACTATAACACAAGTTAAAAAAAAAATTATGTGATGTATATTATCCTACTGACATTAACATAAGTTTAATAAAAAAATTACAGTGTCTCAATATTTTAAATTCATCTTTATACCAGCCATCATCCAGATGATACTAGCCATTCAAAGATCTTAAACAGCCTTTGGAATCTAAAAATGGACAATCCAGAAGATACATTTACATTTTTATTCATGAAAACATACACACACATATCTATCTATCTATCTATCTATCTATTTATCTATCTATCTATCTATCTGTCTGTCTGTCTGTCTGTCTGTCTGTCCGTCCGTCCGTCCGTCCGCCCACCCGCCCATCTATCTATCTATCTATCTATCTATCTATCTATCTATCTATCTATCTATCTATCTATCTATCTATCTATCTATCTATCTATCTATCTATCTATCTATCTATCTATCTATCTATCTATCTATCTATCTATCTATCTATCTATCTATCTATCTATCTATCTATCTATCTATCTATCTATCTATCTATCTATCTATCTATCTATCTATCTATCTATCTATCTATCTATCTATCTATCTATCTATCTATCTATCTATCTATCTATCTATCTATCTATCTATCTATCTATCTATCTATCTATCTATCTATCTATCTATCTATCTATCTATCTATCTATCTATCTATCTATCTATCTATCTATCTATCTATCTATCTATCTATCATCATTTAAAACTGTGGCAGCATAAAATTCTCATCAAGTTTAATCTAGTTTCCCTTATATCTAATCTTTATTCTTCACATCATAATTGTCTTTATTTTATAAATCCAACTCACATGCGGATTTTCTCTAGGTTTTTTACAATCACTTAGGATCTAGTTTATGTTTTCAATTATCCATCTCTTATCATCTCTCTTAGAAATATATCCAGATCAATTTCACTCCAATCTCTTAAGTCTTTCCATGATGTTAGTAATACTTGTTTTTTCTGTCATCCATGTATTTTATTTTCAACCCTTTCTTGTTACTCCTAATATAAAAGTTTCATACTTTGTTAAATGGTCAGAAGTTTCCATAATGCCCTTTTTCTAAGGGATCAATTCTCAAATCCATAAGTAAGCACAGATAAAATATATTTATTAAAAATCTTCATATTCATACAAATAGGCATATTTTTTAATATTAAGTTATTTCTACCAAAGCACTCCATTCTAGTTTAATTCTTCAACTTTTATCCCCATATATACTAATAATTGGACCAATATATTTGTCTTGTTTTTTTTTCATGTGTCAAAGCATCGACCGGGAAGCGAATCCACAAACTCAGGACAACTGCTTGTAAGACAGCTATGCTGACCACTTGACCACCAATGCTTCTTCTAATTCATAATAATCAATTCCAATTTTCTTTTCTTGAGAAAATCCATTGAACATTAATTTAGTTTTTTTTTTAGCATTTACCTTCCATCCTACTTTTTTACCTGCATATGATAATTCTGGCAAAATTTTGCTGCATTCTTTGCAAAAACAATTATATCATCTGAAAAATCCAGATGACTTAAATAATTTTTATTTACTTTTAATTTCTTAGCTTCCCATTTTATTCCACAAAATATTTACAGTAATTTTTTTTGGAGATAATGGAGTCACCAGTCTGCACATCCTTAACATTCATAATAATATAACTATATAATTTAATTATGTCTGTTGTGTTTGATATATATTCTTCAGAATGTGACAACAATCCTTGAGTCTATATTTTAATGATCTAGTGCTTTAATCACTGCAAAAATATTTATAGAATAAAATGCCTTTTGCATAATACACAAATCCAAAACATAATGGCAACTTATATTCAATAATCCTTCTATGAATTCTCTCAAAATCATTTTCAAATCCTGCTTAATCTTTTCATTAGTTAAAATCCAAAATTTGCATGAGATAAGTTATAATTATTTTAGTAAAAAGTGTATATAAAACTAATAAAAGACTGACAGGTATCAAATTTCTAATATTATTTTCATTGAGACCTTGAATAAATCAAGTAGAACAAATTCCTAACGCCCACTCTTATGTTCATGTCATTGTAGCAGTTACTATATAATTAATCATATAGTACATGAATATAGATAGGCTGCACCCCAACATGCATCAACCAGCATGGTTAGTAAGATTATTTTTATATCAACAAATTGTATAGATAAAACTCCAACTCAAATTAAAAATCATGAGAACATTAATACTTATCAAAATAATTGAAAATTCCACACCAACATCAAATTAAATTATTTAAAAAAATGAAGGGAAAGAATCAATATTTTTAATATATCATGAAATTTATTTTTCCCTTTCACTTTTGTAAATAATTAAATTTGATATTTAGATTGAAATTTCAATTCTTTTGATACGTATTAGCATTCCATGAATTTTAATTTTAGTTGGAGTTTTATCTAGATAATTTGTTGATATTATTGGCTACTTACCTCTATCTTTAAGATCAAATATTCATCATATTCTTTTTTTCATTCGTCTGATAGTTCTGAACTGAAATACCAGTTTTTTCTTGAAGGCAAAATGAATGTGTGTCTGAATGACCTCTTTTAATAGATATTAACAATGATGCTATACAAAACAAAATCATGGACTTTATTTCCAGAAAAATGTAATATCACTTGTCAAGGCAGTAGTTGTTGGTCAATGGTAAAGGATGCTAAAAATTCCAGAATTCTGGATCAAAGCTTCCATTTGATGATGAATTTTTGATTAGGTACTTACAACTGCAGATCACTTTTAAATAAAGGATGATGGCATTAGTTGATAGAAGAATTTGTCTAAAATTAAATGGCACATTGTTGAATTTAAGATAGAAAAAAAGATAAAGAGGCAATTGATTTAAAAAGTGAATATGTACTTTATTATAAAGGCACATATATTAAAAGCTCAAGAGGAGTTCGAATTATTATAAATAAAAATTGGCAGAACAACCATGTGGAGATTGATGGTGTATCAGATAGAATGTTAAGATTGATAAGTCAATATAAGGGAAGATATCAAATCCAGATAATTCAGATTTATTTCCACAACAATTGTCATTCTGATAAGGAAGTTGAGAATTTATATAAGGATATACAAAATGCTTTTGCTTAAAATAAAAATTGCCATGAGATGCTTTAATGTTAGAATTTGTAAATAGTTGAAAGATGAAAATGCAGTGATTAAACTTGGTTATAGTGATAGAAATGAGTGGGAACACCAATTTATCGAGTTTGTAGAAAACTAAAATGTGTACATTATGAATCTTTTCTTCGAAAAATATTTTGACTAATAGAAAATATGCATTTCAAGATTGTAATGTTTTTAATGGATTCAATATAGGAAGTGATCATTGAGTAGTGAGATGCAAGTATATGTTAATGCAAAACCCAAAGGGACAAAAATTATTAGAAAAACTGTATTCACAGTTGATATTTCTATTTCTCGCAAACATTTCAATGAATTAAATTACAATTTTCAAACCGTTTTAAAATATTAACAGATTTTTAAGTAAGTTCTTGGAATGAAATCAATAAAAAAATAATTAATACACTACTAAGAACTGCGACAAAGATAACTAGTATAAGAAATCAACAAATTATTACTAATTTTCTACCAAGATGACAACATATGAAGACAAGAAGGAATATATATATATATAAAACAAATCCATTAAGAATAATTGAATATCTAAAGTTTTGTAATATGATACAAAAAAGACTTAAATAATAATATCAAAAATATAATTGTGAATTAGTAAAGACAGCTATTAAAAAAATAAAAATCTCAAAAATGTAAAACAACTTCTTGGAATTGGTAGAAAAATAATTTATGTAAAAAAAAAAGATGGAAGTATTACAAAGAATGTGAATGACATCATGAAATATGTAAAAGAGTTCTATAAAGAATTAAAAAGAAAAAAAGAAATGAACTTCCTACAATTTCTATATTTTCTAAATTGCCCAGTATTTTAAATGAAGAAGGGAGGCATGCAAGTAAACCTATAAACAAGGTAAAAGCTCCCAGTAAAGATAGAATTACAATAAATATATTAAAAAAAGTAGGTGGAGAAATAGAAAAATTGTTGGTAAAGTTATATATTATATGTATAAATGATGTATGTATTATAATGATATGAAAAACATGGATATTTGGCTCTGAGATGTACATTTTATTTATAATTACTCCATATTTAATATGATTGACAAATGTAACCATATGTAAAGACTCTAGTTTTATCAAGATCCATTTTAGTTGCTGAATGTAGAAAAGAGACGTAAAGCAAAATAAATGATGGTAACTGCATCCATTACCTTTGGTCACATATTTGTATTACCTTGAGTAATAATCTATTTTAAATCTGAAAGCTTTTCATGGAGTTTGGAATGTTTTACACACCTGAACTATAAACTGTGTGGACAAAATAAATGCCCTGATATGTATATTGCATTAAAAAACTATGTCCTAGCAGAGTCATTTAAATTTCTTAATGAATATACCATAACTGTAAAGGCTCTCTCAGAATGTATCCATAAGCACATATATAATTATTTTAAGAATTTACCAGATATTCACGTAATATATGTTAAACATAATTTAATATTACTTTTATATAGAATAATGACACTAAATTATTCAATACAAAACTTTACATCATATATAAGAAAAAAATAGTTTAATGGAAGTAAATCACAATTTTTCTTCCACTGACATTTATTGCAAATTAAACTATTATACAAATGTCTAATGCAACTGTTGATGAATGTTATTTTGAGTTAAGTAAGCCAGGTGGAGTGTTAAATACAGAATTTTTTAGAAATACATAAAAAATTATTTAATGAGATGACTTCATATACATATATCGTTTGTTGGAGAGTTAAATCATATTTTGTGAATGCATTCAATTATTTCAATATGAAGATAATATGTAAAATCAGATATCCTTAAAATTCTATTTAGTTATGTTTTGTAGTTCTGTGTTGGAAATTATGCTTTTGTTTTGTACATTTCCTAGGGGTATTAATGCATTTACAAGGAGTTATGAAGAAAGCTGAAAAGTAACAGAACTATAATAAAGTTATGTGTGACATATTTATGCAAACTGCCCTGCAATATTCTCCATGTTGAAATATCACTTTTTAAAAAAGTTTATTTTATCATGAAATGACAAAAAAAAAAAATCAAGTCAGATATCACATGACTTAACTTAATAAGCTTGTATTTACAAATGTTATATAGAGAGCTCACAAAATAAGCTCTTAACAAGCTTTGAGAATATTCTCAAGCCCAGACTGGTTTCTGCTTCTGGCATCATCAGTGATATGATGCATCTGAACTTAGTTCAGTCCCATATGGCTATTTGAGTTAGATAGCTGGATTGGAAGACATATGGATGTCTGACAATTTCAGATTTTCTACTCAATAGTTATAAATTAGATAAAGTGCTGGGCTTGTCCTGGTATTTGTAATCTAATACTTGAATATCCTGGCATCTCACTGATGACTCCAGAAGCCAAAACCAGTCTGGAATTGAGGATATTCTCAAAACTTGTTAAGAGCTTATTTTGTGAGCTCTCTATATAATATTTATCATGAAAATAAGGAAGTAAAGTCATTTTATTCTAAAGAAATTGTTCTTGACTGATTATAGCTTTGAAAATGTTGTTTGTAACAGAGAGATTATATGAATTCTACAATCATGTATTTGGATTAGTATTCATGCTTAGGTAATGTTTGCAATTACCTATGAATAATTACATTTACTTCCAGTTAAATTATTATATCATTTGCTATTGGATAAGAAAGTTAATTTTCCTACACAATTTATTTTTATTCATAAAATATTCCTATCTACCTGAATGCATATCACTTTAAAAATGGTATATAATTTTGAAATATTATTGATTTTATCACTTGATATTAGGTAAGATAATTACTTTTTCCCCAAACATTTATTTTATTTATGAACAGTTGCTATATCCTTGAATGTATATTAAATTAAAAGTGATATATAATTAAGTTTATAACCAATAATATATTACTACCATCGTCATTGTTAACTATCATTGATCCACTTCATGATTATGATCTCTTCATGTTTTCTATTCTTTTCCACATCACTCCAGAAAAATTCTTTATTCCAGCTATCCATATGACTAGTAGTCCACTTCTAAGTCTTTTACAATCTCTTAAGATACAATTTAAGATTTTAACTGTCCGTGTATTATCATCATGTTTAAAATATAAACAGACTAGTTCCATTTTAGTTTCTTAATTCTTCTACTGATGTTAGTAAGATCTGTTTATTCTCTCATTCATGTGTTTCATTCTTGATTAATTCTTCCTACTCCTAATACTCACATCTCTATACTTTGTAGAATTCTTTGAAGTCTCCTAATACTGTTCTGTTGACTGCCCAAATCTCAGATCCATAAGTAAGAACTGGTAAAACATTTTTATTAAAAATCTTTCTTTTCAAACACAAAGGCATATTTCCTTTTAATATTAAATTATTTCTAGCAAAAGCACTCCAACCATGTATAATTCTTTGATTAATTTTATCCATTATATTTCCATTTGCATTAATAATGTGACAAAAGTATTTGTAATTGTTAACTTCTTTTAATTCATTCATATATATTAAAAGTTGTGGAATCATATAGAAAGTGGATTAACACAATTTTTCTACTTTCTTTCGATTTATTAAAATTGATTTTAGACAGAAAAAGAGATAAAATAATGGACTTCTGTAAGGCTAGACTATGTAGTATTTTATCACATTTACTTAAACTAATTCGCCTTTTTAAAATTTCAATAGCCACTCTCATAGTTCTTAAATCATATTTTTTCACTTGTATTTTAGTATTATCAATGTTAAGGAAATAATCAAATTTTACGTTAAAGCTGTTGTAATTATCTTTTGATTTTTTTGTTTCGAAAAAAAAAAAAAATCTTTTGATTGAATTTCATAGACACCCATGTGTTTTAAAAGTATTCCGTTTTTTGACTTAACCCGTGCATATTCATATATATGCATGTGTGTTTATGTATGAAAAATATTTGTGGATGTAAGTTAAAAGTAGAAAAATACAAATAAAATTAGATAAGTCATTTAAATTTTATTGATAATAGATTGATTTTTTTTTTTATCATGGGTCACAGCATCGGCTGGGAAGCGAACCCACTAACCCGGGACAATTGCTTGTAAGGCAGCTGTGCTGACCACTTGACCACCGATGCTTGGATTGATTTTGCTCTGAAAATTTCAGGGAATGTTATGCAAAAAAAGATGAAAGTGATATTAATGAATTATAAGAAATTAAATAATAATAAATATTTTAAAAAAATTTATTAATAGCAAAAGAAATACATTGAATAAAATTCTTTATATAATTAAGTGCGTCTGCTTTCATAAAGAGTTATGACTTCTCTATCTAATAGAAATGCATTATAGAAGCGGTAGACCATTCTGTAAAGAGTTTTAGAGACGAATAGATGAAATGATACTAACATTATTGAAATAATTAAGACGGGAAATGATATGGGTCTGTAATGTCATAAGAGAATATGACAATAAATAAACCACCGATGTTTTATAGCCCATGTAATTGTGGAAGATGTAGAAAGATTAATAAGATGAGAACGTTTAGTGGAATGACGTGAAAAAAGAGAAGTTACGAATTTGGATTAAACTTGGGAAAAAGCTAATACCACATAGAGCATGATAATCGTTGAAAATAATAGTGATGAAAATAAGAATATATATATTATCATTTTTCTCTAATTTATTTGATGAAGAAATAATTTTTACTTTAAATAAATTATTTTGAAAGACATTTTATTTTTTTATCACGACTGAATCTAAGATGTCGCGAAATTTTAAAAATAATATATTATTTGCATCATTAACCTTTACTCAAATAGTTATATTCACGTTGAAAAATCGCATAAATTTTATAGTAAATTTACAAAAAGTTCCACATTCTTATATGCATTTTTGACATTAAAAAAAAAGAAAATATAGTAAGATTTCTTAGTTGTTATGAAAAATATAAATCATTCCATGCTAACAAAATGTGTTATTTAAATAATAATTTTTACATTTTATTTATCACTAAATACTTCTAAAGATGTAATAAGTTTAAAAATTTATTTATTTAACTATCTACTTACTGTATGTCTCTATCTATCTATTTGACCGTCCGCTCGTCTGTGTCTTTCTATCTGACTATCTGTCCATCTATCTATTTGATTATTTGTCCATCTACCTATTTACCTATCTACCTATTATCTGATCTATCTATCTATCCGTCTAACCGTCCATTTGGCCATCCGTTCATCTATCTATCTATCTATCTATCTATCTATCTATCTATCTATCTATCTATCTATCTATCTATCTATCTATCTATCTATCTATCTATCTATCTATCTATCTATCTATCTATCTATCTATCTATCTATCTATCTATCTATCTATCTATCTATCTATCTATCTATTCATCTATCCATCTATCTATTTTTGCTGGTTTTCTACCTGCTGACCATCTACTCACTTATGTATATATACATCCACCTATTCTTTTATAATTTTATATATTTATTTATCTATCTCTTTAATTATTTAATTATCTATTTATTTGTAGCTTTGTCTTCTTTTTTGCCTGTCTTCCTATCTTATTATCCACCCACGCTCTCACCACCATCCTACTGAGCCACGTTTTGTCATTCTATTTTTTCATTCATTATTCTATTTAATTTTTTACCTATTTATCTATCATCCCATTTATGTATGAACATCCCATTATCTATCTATCTATTATCCATTCACCCTTCCACCAACTATCTATGTATATATGTATATAAGTACGTATCTATAATATCTATATCTATTTATTTTATTGCTTTCTGTGTATTTAAATACATATCTATTTATTGTATTTACCTATCTATCTGTATATTCCTATCTATTTATACATCTAACCACCAATTTATATATGTATAGTATTCAGATTTTTGTTTGTGTAATTACTTACAAAATGACTTTTTTTTTTTTATAATCCTAACACTTTTTTTTTCTAAGGGAAAACATTTTTTTTTTAAAGTTGAGATGTCTTCTTTTTTTTTGTAAATTCAGTAAATAAACATGCTTAATATAAAAATACTTGGCAAGGTTGACAGTTAATCTCAGAAATGTAATTTTGAACTTCTAACACTTCTGATGATAAGCCGATTGCAGAGGAACATGGTCGCACTTAAAAAACAGAAATACTAGAAATGATCCAGAGATTTTGATAGGTAGAGAAGAGTGAAGTTTTTAAATCAAAAGCATTTAGAAAATATTTTTTAACATGTTTGAAATAAAATTAAGCTTTACTATTAAAATTTTTAAATAAATTATTTTTGCCTCTGTTTGACACACATACACATATATAGAAATTATGTATTTAGTGCTGGAAATTTTACAAGTGTTTAATGTTAAAATTTTTGTAAAATCACAGTTAATATTTGCAGAAAATTGAGATATAAAATTACTGCATTGTATATGCAATAAGAATTAAAAAGATTTGGTAAAATCATCAACATAAAATATTAATTTGACGTCAAACTATAGAAAATGAGTTTGTTAAAAGATGGTTTTGTATTTTCAACTTAATATTGATGTAAGTATTGATTCAGGTGCCAAAATTAATAAAAAATCGAAATCATACTATAGTTAGTAATGGAATAATAGCGATTAAAGCAAAAGCGTTTCCATGAGATTTGGTTGCATGTTTAACAGTAATTCCAATGAATCTAAACTAAAAGTAATAAATAAAGAAAATCAAAGGCTCTTTTTTTTCTTCTCAGTGATGAAGGTTTAGTCATAAAAAAACCCAGATACTGTTAGAAAAGGTTTACAAGGGAGTGATTATAAGATAAATTGCAATTTCAGGAGAAACGTGGTAAGAGTGGAAGGATACATGTGAAAAGGGAATAGGAAGTGGAAAGGGGAAACGTGTGTAGTCCAGGCGGGTCTGAAATGCATGTCTTCATGATTGAGTCCTATGACAGAGGCTGAGTGGATGGGAGTTTGAGTATTGCTGAAGTGTCTGTGAGAAGTGGAGGTGGGGCTAGTTTGGTATCTCTGGTTTTGAGAAAGCGAATTAGGTCCAAGAGCTGTTGATTGACAGAGTGTACTCTCTGGTCAAGGACAATGGCACATCGAAGCAACCAGAGAGCATAGATGAGGAAAACTGATTGTCTAAAAATGTGAAAGTAGTTGTGTACAGTAATTAGATTTCTGTAGTAGAAAAAAAAATGATAAGAAAAAAGTCAAGATTAACAATTCTAAAGTTAAAGAAAAATAATATAGTAAAAATACTTCTAATAATTCTCAATAAGCACCAAAATAAGTTATAGCAATTAAGTATATAGACATAGTATATACAATATGTCCCAATAAAAATGTGACTGATTTTTGGCAAATTGCCAGCAGCTCCAATTCTGAGTCAATATATGTGTTACATAAGAATGTAATCTAACTATTCATGACAAAAATTTTAAACATTAGCATGCCTGAATTACGAATTATGCCAAGAAGGGTGACATGTTTTGTATTGCTATAACTCATCTTTACTGCTCTCTCTCTCCCATTACAAAATCTTTGCAAACTACTTGAACTTTTTATTGAAACTCATAGCTTCATTTCAATAGAAATCTTGAATAATTTAAAATATTTAAATAGCAGATTTACCTAATTTAAAATAAATTTAAAGTTAGCGTTTTCTTGTGGGTTAAGTTATAAAATACAATGTCACATTTCATGTAGTAACTCATAATTCAGACATTTGTGATCAATAGCTACCCTATGTTGCTATAAATTCAAAGATGGCTCCACACATCACTTGAACAGAGAGCCAGACATCTTTTTACTGAGACACACTTATATAACAGTCATGGAGATCCTAATTCTAGATGTGCATACGGAAATAAAATGTCACAAGATAAATTCCTACAGGATCATTTTTCTTGCAAATGATACCTTTTTTGTATCATTCTATTTTTAATTGATAAATTAGAATTGATATGAAAAAGTGGGAAGTGTGTATAAACATGTTGAAAATCCCTTTGTAGGGATTTAACTTGTAAAGGATTAGCATTGTGTAATCATTGTATATTGGATTTAACTCCTCCATTAATGATTATGATAATAAACTTATTTAAAAATAGCATAAGAAAGATTTGCACAAGTTTTAATCAGCCCTGCACACTTTCTTATTTCATCCATTCATCTCACTTGTGGTCTCCTTCTTCTTTTACAATCTCTTGGAATCCAGTTTAAGATTTCAATTGTCCATCTATTATCATCTTTTCAAACAATATGTCCAGTCCAGCTCCAGTCTTTTAATTCTTTCAACAATGCCAGTAACATACTGACATAAGATCATCATACATAATCATAAATTAAAATAGGCATGGATTTTATTTATGTTAAGCATATTTCATTTTACGTGTGTATATCATTTCCTGTATCTATTGAATACAAGGGCTGATACTTAATGCCAATACTGTATCATGATTTTGCTATCATATTTTATTTGTTTTAAAGTATAAAAGTTGAAAAATCCAAATAAATTTGTGGCTCATATCATATAAAATGCAAACCTATTTTGATATATGGATAACAATTGATTTATTTGATAAAGAGATTCTTTTAAAACCAATCCTTTGAGCTATAATTCATAGTTTGTCATTTATATTACATCATACAGGCTTAGTTAAATAATAATCTAATGAATAAACTGTGCATTAATGTGATGTGCTTACTTTCCTATATACATTATCATACAAAATTTTAGTTAAAAAAACTTCCATAGATTGTAAGAAAATCAAAAAATTCCTCAAAATAATAGAATTTAGCTCTACCCTGACAAGTGTCTCTTTTGTATTCTGACAGTTTTTGACATCAAAATTTTTATGACATTGTTTAAAGAAAATAGTTCAAAGAACCAAAAACATATTTATTTGCAAATTTATTACAATTATAGATACTTTTTATATAATAATGTACACAATATTTATCATGAATCAAAAATATAAATTATGAATAATTTATTTCGAATAAAAATGTTTTATTTTCAAAAATAGAACATTATATTGGGGGGAAATGCAAATATGCCCTAAAGCTATTTAGAAACTTAACTTTTTGTAATCAATTGTAACGTTTTGTGTTAGGCCTTCAATTGCACATTAGAATGCATGAGGTAATAAAGCTATGAAAAAAAAATTATTAATATTTCTAAAAAACAATTATATTTTCTGATGAAATCAACCTAATAATTATTATGATTTGAATTGCTGGCAGATTCAGTTTTTAATTTATAAAAGAGGGCGCCAAAGTCATTCAACTCACTGATTCTGCATCAAGCACATTGTAACTTATAAAGCAATAATAACAAGATCGGGATTAAGATTTCACATCAATCTGTTTTAAGAAAATATTCTTCCTGGACTTAATTAAGAAATAAGCATATTGGCAAGGTAAATTATACACTACTCTAAAACTAAATAATAAAATCTAACACCACAATTAATAACCTAACTAACTAAAAATTAAGCATGTACAATGAAAGTTTTATATTAGTAGTAAAGGTTTATTTCAACCCATTAAACATTTAAACATTTATAATAATAAAATTATAATATTAGAAAGAAACACACACATGCTCAGATAATTAATTTAACCATTTAATTCAAATACCTCACTTTGAAGTATTGGATAACAGATGTCTCTTTTCTTTTAGTCTTCTATACAGTTTATTTAAAATTCAGTTCACAAATCTTTTGTATAGGTAGAAGTTATGGGCATTAATTTACTGGTAAACTTCAAGTGTTTATGTAGGTGATTGAGCATTTCAATAGTCTGATGGTAATACACAGTGCTCTTTTATAGTTTCATTTCTTCCATACCTCTTATCCATATTGAGGTAAGGCTAGATAAAGGTTTAGGTGTCTTTTCCAAGAGGAGATGCCAGTGAATGATCTGGTTCTGCTCACACATGGAGAATAGATTCAGTTTAGTTCTCAGTGATAGCTTTTTATTTTTACTTAAAAAAGTGCTACACCTGAAAAACTCCCCAAAACACACAGGTGAAAATAAGCTCTTTTCTAAACTTGTCTGCTCCTTTTATACTCTTAATCATTTGTGAGAGGCCCTGCACATATTTTTTTATCTTTTGAGTTATTATTCTATAATCTTCTATGTTACTTCTTATTTTCAGCTACAAAGTTTTTTTTACGACTTACTTCCACCATCTTTAATTAGTGTTAGAAAGATATTTCTGATCGTAATCTTTTATGTTTGGAATTTTTTTTCACTATCTGGATCAATTAATCTGTATGCACTTTCCAATATCAAGGTCACTTTGATTAAATTACATAGATAAATAAGAAACAAAGATTAGCTTTCATTGTAATTTTTTTTTAAAATTATACTACTTAAAAAAAATATTGTTTTTTAAATGATTTTTAAATTTTACTCTCTTTGAAGTTTTTTTTTAAATACTACCAAATGCCAAATATATATTTGTACCATATATAAATAAATGGTCCACAAACTAATTATTATAAAGAGTATGAAAATATTGTAATTTTGCAATAAATATTGAAACATTTTAAACTTTTAAAGCATATTTCATTAGATATAAAATACATAAATAAATATTCATTCAGATTTTTTTTAAAAAATGACAAATAATGAAAATTTCATTGATTTTGTAAAATGAAAATAATCTTTCCAGAAATGATGACACACAAGCTTTTTTGTTTTGATTACAATCTCATTTTTTAATATTTATAGAAAGAAAATGTAATTATTTAAAATTTATTTCAGTAGTAAACAAAAATATCGATCAAATGAAGTCAAATTCATTATTTTCTGACAAGTAATAATGATTTAATCTTAAATTCTATGTTGAACATGAGAACAAAAAAATGTTATGATGTTGAAGAAGTGTCAGAGCATTAATTGACTGTAAAAAATAGTAAACTGTAAATTCTACAAGAAGTCAAAGGGGTATCTCTTCTAAATGCCATCTCTTGGTATTACATAAAGATTAAAGTGCCACAGTATTTATCTACAGTGCTAAAGAAAGAAAGCTAACAACTTTTCACATATTTCTTAGAAATAATAAACTGTTGCCCCAATCAGTTTGATGCTATAAATTAATAAGTTTTATTAGATGTAATTGTTTAATAATTTAAAAGTGTGAAAATATCTGTTATATTTTCATATTAGAAAAAACTATCAGATGATAATAGACAGTAATCAATAAAAATAATAAACTGTAAATTCTCCCAGCATTCGAAGGGGGTACTTCTTTTAAATACAATCTTTTGATATTATATAGAGACTAAAGACTTATCATGATTATTTAATTTTTGAGGACAGAATATATATATATATATATATTGTAACCTCCCTATGTGTACCTATGACCTACAGACAAGGGCACAATATATATATATATATATATATTAACACTTCTGTTATATGGCACACAATAACATAATATATATGCACAAATATATATAAAGTTGAAAGGAAAAGTAGAAATAAACAGACAAAAATTTTAGTAGATATTTTCTATATTTCCTGGAATAATAACAAATAAGTAAAAGATTAAATAATTATGAATTTAAAATTTTGTTGTAAATAAACATTTAAAGAGGGCTAATCAATATTTTTATTGAATTTAAAAACAAGCATGTTTCTGATAATTGTAAAAACTGCTATTATCTATTTTTAAAAATTTTAATTAATCTTTGTATACGTAAAAAAATTAACTTTACACCTTTGGTAAAATTTCAAAGTTGCTTTCGAAAGTAGCTTTTAATTAAAAGGCAAAGATCTGAAAAGATTAATATGTGTTTTCCTGAAAGTTTGTGATGATGGTGTTATCTTATATGGCTACAAGGTGAAGCACTGCTAAAAACTTTCTAGAAACACATCAACAACATACCCTCTTCAATTAAATTCATAATAGAATCAGAACAAGAACAAAAATTGCCATCCTTAGATGTTCTTGTGACAAAACTCCCTCATGGCAAAATCAAAACTATAGTTTACTGAACACCTACACTTATAGGAAAATACCTAGCCTATACATCCAATCACATCAAAAACACAAAACATGTAGTTATATTATTACTAGGGAACAGAGCAAAAGAAGTCTGTTCAGAAACCAAAGATTTGAAAAAAGAAAAGATCTATATAAACAAACTCTTATGAAAAATGGTTATCCATTAGCTGTTATAAAAAAATGTTAAATAGATAACAAAAATAATCATCAAGAAAAAAACAATTATTGGTACCATAGTGCATCCATACATTCCAAAAATAGCAGACAAATTAAGGAAATTTACAATCAATATAATATCAGAACAGCTTTCCAGAGCCATACCACACTACAAGAAATTCTAACATCTACAAAACCTAAACTTGAAATGCTGAAAAGAAAAAAACTGCATCTATGAAATACCATGTGAATGTGGAAAAATATATATTGGTGAGACTAGTCATCCCATTGAAAAGTGCTTGCAAGAACAGAAACTGATGATTATAAGAGTGAAAACAGTTATGTCTAAGGTAGCAGACCATGTATGTATCAATGAACATATATTCATTTTGGAAAAATACAAAAATATTGGATAGAGAAGAAAAGATACAAGAGGAAAATTTAAAACTGCTCACATGACAATGGCAAAAAATTCCATAAGTCAACCTATTATATGTAGCAAAATATGTTGGTGGTCAGTGGGAATATAGTGATCTAGAATTGAAATTTTTGGTTGAAAATTCCTTAAGCAGAATTAAATCTGATTTAAAAGTTTGTAATGATTTAGTAAAAAAAGTAAAAGAAAAAAAGTTTTATTATAAAACAGATTACGATTAGAACATACAAATATCTAAATTTAAAAAAATTACATTTGAGAATAATTTAATTTGTATAAAGGAACACCAAAAGCCTTAGAATGTGTTTGTTATTAAAATCTGATTATGAAGACAAAGTAATTACTCAAATGAAGAATCTTAAGTTTATGAAAGTTGATAAAGTAAATATAGAAAATTTACATATTCAATTTATTAATAATATTTTAAAAAAAGTAAAAAATAAAGCAATTGATAATAGTACTTATTAGAAAATTTACCCTTCTGCTGCAGTGTGTCCTAGGATTTTTTCAAATATAAAACTGCATAAAAAATGAAGCATGGCATTTAATGGTTGATTGGAGGGGGCGTTTTATTATGAAATGTGTTGTTTAATTGAGGAAAATTCTACAAGAAATTCTTGGTTTTGGTAAATATACAATATGTTCTTCATTTGATTTTGTTAATAAAATATGTAACATTAAGATCGATGTTAATGATGTTATATGTACTCTAAATGTTAGTGAAATGTATGGATCAATTAATCGATTGGCATCTATCAAAATTATTTCCAATGCATTAAGTTTAAAAAATGTTAATGTGAAAATAATAAAATTTATAACTGAAACATTAAATTTTATCGATAAAAATATTTATAAAGTTTTTAATAAGGATTTTTATAAAATGTGTAATGGATGTTCCATGGGTTTACCTACCGCTGCTCAAATATGTAATTTTATAATTTCTACATATAAAGAAAATATTTTGAAAAAGGAATATTATCAAAAAATATTACTGTATATTATTGATACATTGATGATGTTTTTGTATGTGGTAAACCAAATACAATTAATGAGTTGTTTAAAAAATTAAATGGTTTAAAAGGCCTAAGATAAATAAAAACAGATGAAGATTTAATGTGCGTTCAGGTTCTTGATCTTAAAATAACTAGAAATCAATGCTTGCTGGATTACTGTATGACCATTAAACCAATAGTAAAAAGAGGTTATATTTTATATAAATCAAAAGTGCCAATGTCACACAAAATGGCAGGTTTAAAGTCCTTCTTATTTAGAAATAATAGTCTTTGCAAATATTCATCAGATAAAGCCAAAAATATTGAATATATTCAAATGAATTGTTAAATGTTGGCTACAGTTCCCCTCTTTTCTTCCATAGTGTAAGCTTGTGGTTAAACACCTGTAGATGTTCCTACTATCACATTTTACATGCATATTCTCGAGGTTACCGCCTCAGTAAATATTACTTATGTAATCAATGTGCATTTAATAAATTTATAATTACAACTTTAAATCACATATATAATGTTATTAGAGATTTTAATACAAAATATAAAGATAAAAATTTTAATAATAATATATCAATTCCATATATTTCAAATGATCAAGTAAATTTTATAAGGAAAATTTATAAAGGTATATGTGACATTGCATCTTACACACTTCCTACATTAAACAAATTAATAAATAACCCCAAAGGTAAAACCTCATTTATAAATAAAAATTGTGACATTTATAAATGGATCTGTAGGTGTGGCAGTGGATATATAGGTGAATCTATATGTACATTGGAAAAAAGAACTAAAGAACACTTGCTATTATTAAAACAAGTTCAGAAATCCAAACAAAAATGCATAGTAGATAATAATATTTCAGCATCTATTTTTTATGACTATAATAAATCGTGTATTTATGGTTTGACTTCAATTTTAATAGTGTAAAAATATTGCAAATTGAAAAAATAACAATAAAAATAAAATAAAGGAAGCTATGCTAATATACAAATATAAACATGACTTAATTAACAGGCAAGCAGCAAATGTTAAGATCATGGAATTGTGGGAAAGTTAGCATTTCAAAGCTTTAGTTGACACAGATTACTGGGATAATCAAAAGCGCTCCTAAGTGGATAAAATTTTAATTATTTAGTTACTGTATTTATAAATATTCAGTTATATAATTACATATATTGCTTTAAAAATACAGACATCGAATAATAATATTATATATATATTATAATGGTCTGGGTGTGGGTGATCAAAGAGTCTTACCATACCTGCACTACAGGGCACCATTAGGTTTCCTGAACCTAGAAAATTTATAGAGTAGGCAGATACACGCTGTTAAAAATCCAACTTATTTTATTAACCGTTTGCCTTTGCCACTAGCTCATGGAGTAGCAGAGGTTTTAAACTATATTTATTAAAAAATAAACTAGATCACTGCCAGTACTAATAACACAACAGATTTTATTAACGCACATTTAAAATTGAGGAATAAAATTTATATTTAGGTTTTAACATTAATTTTTAAATTTAAATTACTATTTTAAATAGACCACACAGATGGACATTTTAATAATATTTTACTTGAGCATGTTGAGTATAGATAGGCTACATAGATTGCTCACTTAAAAAAAAACTTATCAAGACACTCATTTAATCTCAGACTAAAAGTTTGTAGTCAAACCAACACCTGCTTCCAGATATATAGTTGCAACCAATGCAATATGAAGATGCTAGCATAAAATCATGCTGACAGAAATGTGCATCTGACAGCATGATATTATTTGAAGGACATGATCCTCATCCAGGACAGGAATGGGCATCTGTCTGGCAAAGAAATCATGTATATAAATTACTTAAAGAGTGCTACATATAGGGTAGAGCGGTCTTTCTGCCAACTTATAAATCCCTGTCCATAGAGCTAGAAGGGGTCAATGGTTCAGGAAATACGTCTGTGACCATTGCAATGATATGACTGCCTCTTTGGGGTCATGCATTCAGTTGGCATGTTGCACTGTATGCTAAACATGCTTCACACTACATTGATATAAACACCCATATATCCCTCCTAACTACAAAACAAATAACCTGAAATTAACCCTTTAAAATAAACATAAACAAATTTAAACATAGTTATTAATTTTTATCCATGCAGCTATCTATACCCAACTTTAATTTGATACATTTTAATTAACACTTAACACATACAAAAAAGAGAGAAATGGAAATGATTGTTTAAACAGATGCATGGAAAATTACTAATAATTGATTTGGAATTCTTTAGGCCAGATAATAGTTCTTATTTTCAGCTATTAATTGCAAATTTAGGAAAAGTTCTTATTAGATAAACACAAGAGTTCATACTTTATGGATTGAGAAGATTTAGAGGTCCAGCTTCGGGATCACTTTCATAGATTGTTTGTCCTTCTTTGAAACAAAACCATTATTTGCCATGCATTTGGTCAGGAACTGTCATCCAGAGGCCTCAGCTGTTGTCTGGAAAATTAAATTTATTGCAGACTTCTACATCGTAAAATCTGCAATACAACTAGTTATAACGGTATATTAATAGTCAGCTCTAAGATAACAACAATTATAATCATCTTCCTCAATTAAAAAAATTGGGGTTGTATACTTTTATTAGCCTCTTATCATCCAATCTTCGGATTCAATGGGCAAGACATCACTAATCCTCTCATGTTTTATTTACGGTCCATGCTGTCATTTCATGCTTGCATTGGTCATTTAATTTTTTTTTATTCTCTTACCATTTATTTATTTGAGTGCCCCAAGGGCTAGTGTGCTTTAGAACAAACATTTAATTAATAAAACAATCATTTCCATTTTCTAAGATTATAGAAATCAACACTATTTTTATTTTCAAAAATATCAAATCTTTACATCTTTACTTTTTTACAAAAAAAACAACAACTTTCAAATACTTTTATTTTTAAAATAGTTTTTAAAGTTTCCCATCTGTGCGATACGTATATATACATTAAACTTTTAATTTTCATTTTTTAAGTTAATGTTTTTTTTCTTTTTAATAAATCAATTTTTATTTATGATCTTTTTATTTTAATTTAAAATAATGTAACAGCATATTATATACCATTACAATATATATATATATATATTGTAGATATATATAGTATTCAATTATTTAAAAAAAAATTTTTTTATTCTTTTATACATACAGAGATTTATATGTATAGATTTATTATTATGAATAAGCAGTTCTTTTTGTGATTTATTATATAATATTTTTTATTATTAAATAATATGTGTTAAATTTATTTAACTTTCATTTTGTTAAAAGAGAGTAAATCAGAAAGGTGTAAAATTGTTAGATTAGGAGATAAAAATTGTACACGTGTGAAACAATGAATAGATCTGTACAAACACAAAGATGCTTTTACACTTATTTCTGATGACTATAGATGGCCAGCTTTGTTGTTATCTGTATCTTAAGATTATTTTTACAAAAGAGGTGCTTTGATGTAGATAACGATAGCATCAATTTTAAGTCAAACTTGTGAAGCTTTGATTTTTTAAGATAAAGATTTCCAGATGTTTTTTTCTTTAGTTGAAATTCGCGATATAAATGATTAAAACAATTTTTTTAATCAGTCAGTCTTAAATTTTTTAGAGAGATGATCAGTTAATCATAAATTTTTTTAGAGAGATGATCATTTAGTCTTATGATTATTATTTTGAGACTCAACTCAGTCGTTCCTTCCTTGTTATTATTCTTAAGCAGAAATGTAAGCGGGGATTTTTTTTTTAAAAGAGAGTGAACGCTTTAATTTTTTTTTCTCTCACTCTTTGAAAGTTGAAAAAAAAGAGCAAATGAAATGTGCGTTTATATAAAGCAATTTCCAGCAATATAAAAGAAGAGGAGAGAAATGGAACAAGATTGAATTTATTATAAGTTAGTAATAATTATAAAAATGATATTAACATATTTGGTTATGCAAAATACAATGCCTCTGCATTGCTAAACCATTTTTTCTGCTTCCTGGTTAATACAGAATGAGTCAAAATCGCTGATCTGTCTATGAAGTCATGTATCCAGTAATAACCAACAAAACGATGGATTTTGAAGCCAACCACACAAGCTATATGGAATGCTTTATTTCTAGTTCCTGGCTTATTAAAAGCTCATTACCTTCCAATGAATGGAGAAGAGGAAATAGAAGAAAAAGAAAATTTATAACATCCATGTAGAACCAAGTTTGAAGCCATAAATCAAATTTTTGTTGATTTACCTCAATCATCTAAAGTGTCGACAGCAATTATTTTTTTAAAGAAGAGAAACAAGCAAATCCACCGGTACCTACTTATTCAAAGTACTTATAATAATTTTTTTTTTATGGTAGAAGAAAGCCAATCAACAGTGAATAATAATGGCATTGAAGAAACGAGAAAGTCAATTGATTCAGCATTATCTTAAAAGTATCTGCAATGACTTTCTTTTTTTTTTTTGTTTTTGTTGTTGGTGAGCAAAGAAAAGCAGTCTAAAATTCAAATTCAGGACATTAATAAGAAATAAAAAATAGACGGGTAAATATGAACTTTCTTTAACCGATTTTATTCTTTTACTTATTAAAAGTAAACCTTAATTTACTGGTCAAAGCAATTTTCTTTTTTGATACAGAAACATTAAAGACTTGTTTATCTATAGTTATTTGCAATATCTCACAACATAGCACAAACATAGTTTAAACTTTTAAACTTAAATTTTTCATTATTTTCATTTTTTTTTATTATATATTGTAATGTTGAAATGTTTTTTTTTTAATTGTTCTTCAGTTGTTAATGATAATGAGCAACCTATAGATATATGCATTTATAATGTTTTTTATTTTTATTTTATCTTGTTGCATATTAAAAATTGATATATGTATTTTATTTTCTTTCGCTATGAGGTTGCAAAAGAAAAAGATATTTTATATATGTAATTTTTGGGTATACATTTTAAACATATATGTTAACATTACCGAATGTGTGAATGTGTAACTGTTTATCCAAACACATCAAAGAATAGGTTATATATATGATTAGTTTAAAATGGTAAATTGAAAGTAGGGCATTACATTTGAATGGAAATGAAATAACATATACAAGTTTCACCTGAAATTTATTTTATGATATGATAAGTAAGAAAAGTCTTAAATAAGCATTTATAGAATATGTATTTTTTTTAATATTGATTTAAGTCAGCTTATTTTGAGATATCAAGAAAAGATGACAAACCTATATATTAAGTTTATTTGCTTATACTTATATAAATTTTGTATATTAATAAGCCATTTATTTAATTGTCGATTTAACTGTAAAGAAGGAAAGAAAGAGTAGTAGTGTTAATAAAATATAATTATATATCTTAATTGGTTTCCGAGTTATTATTAAGAATATTGTGTTTTTTTTTTTTTGTCTTAATTCTATCATTTTAATTCAGCATCATTGCTCGCAGTTATTAAGTATTACCATTCATATATATTGAGCAATCACTTGCAAATATTAAGCGTCTGCAAAATAATAGGTAAACTAGAATGTTGATGTTTAAGTATTTAAGGATTATGCTTTAGAATAACCAAATTTTGATAATTATAGTTCAACATAGAAAGCTAAAATTGTGTTGTGTCCATGAATTTAGATCATCCTCATCAAAGATGGATATCATGTTATTAGTTAAAAAATGTTTCAAATAATGCTATATAAAAGTTATGATCGCCATCAATCATCATTAATAAATTATAATCATTAAATTTAATGTTTAGCGTAATGAATATATTTTAGTAAATAGGGGTTTATAGAAAATTGAATATTGTGCAAAGAGATTCATGATGATCAATCATCACCATTAGTATTATTAAATCCCAGTATGAAATATGATAATTTTAATAGATGCCTATAAGTTTATAAAGATGAATTTATTGTTGTGAGTTTATTGATAAGCCATGGCTGGTATCATCATCACCATTATAATCATTATTATGATATCACTATTATTATCATTATTATGATATTATTATCATCATCATCATTATTACCTTTATTGTGAAAAATAATCTAATTAAATGGCCATCAATATCAATAATGGTCTTCACATGCTTGTTTGGAAGCCATTAATAGGATTATACATGTCTGTTCATCAATATACGCTAATGAGCTAGCAATGTCTGTAAGAATCTTTGATCTATGGTATAAACTTTGGTAATATTGGGATCTTGTAATTTTATCAATATAGATAAAATGTAAGAATGTCATTTTGTTCAATAGTCATCCAAGTCATGTGTAATAAATATGTACTGAATGAGTTTGAACTCAAGTACACTATAAATAGATACTGATCTAGATTGAAAACAATCTAGTGGCGCTCATGGGAAAACACATGTACTTAGCTAAACTGAATAAAGAGTGATATCATCCCTTTCCAACTTCATAATATTAGTTTTATAAAATATATTTTTTTATAAGTTGTCATGAATAGCACCCGTGTGTGCATATGACCATGAATGGTCTTATATATTTGGAAAGAAGGATAGGAAGGATTCTTTGTTAGAAGAACCTAGTATTGGAGATAAGCATAAGGCACTCCAGGAATCTCACAGTGGGTACTTTTATTCAGTTGCTATATTTAATATTATTTTTATTAGATGACAATGGCCAGTATGTTTGATTGTTCAGATGACTGCCCCAATATATAAATAAATACCAAGAATCTTTAATGCTGATATTTTCAAGTGGCACAGTGATTATATAATTTCTTTATCTATGCTATGATGAATTAATATAGTTACATATGGTACAGATTGGATAGGCATATATCTAATAATTAATAATTTTCCCTATCTAAATATTTATTATGATTACAAATGTGACATATTAAAATCGTTACAAATTATAGTTACAAATACATATCTTTCATAATAATTTAATAATTACAAATACATATTTATATTAATTGATAAATATTGTTACAATATATATATATATATATATAATAATATTTATATTTATATATTTATATATATATATATATATATATATATATAACATTTCCATACTCTTCCATTCTCAGTATTAATATAAAATAATACTCATATCCTGAGTTTAAATTTTACATTTTTAATATTATTATACCAAGTATACTATCAATGTTTTCATATCGTAGTTATGGTCAGTCTGCTGAGAACATGAATTTTTTTCTGATTTGAGCACTATTACTTTTTGGTATATTACATATTCATTTTGTATAATGATCCACACTTCTTTTATTTTGCATTTGTCATGTTTCTCTCTTCACTTACAATTCTAATATTACTTGGTTCATAACTATGGCTGTGTTCTCTCTGATAATTAAGAAAGATGGGAAAGCTTAATCTTAGATTTTTTATGCATTGATGAGTGCTGTGTCATTCTGGTTCTAAGACTTGCTCTAGTTTCTCATAATATATAAAGGACAGTCTTTTTTGGCTGCAGCTTATGGCATAGACCACATTAGGCCAATGCTAACGTTTTGTCCTTTGTATTGTTAATGAACTTGTATAAATTCATGAAAGTTCTGAATCCAATGTTAAATTTGTCCAAGCATATTTGTACTATTATATTAGCCATATGTGGTAGCTAAGGCTGAGCAATCCAGATTTTGTTATCTCTATCATCACTCATTTTATTAATAATTTTGGTTCTAAATTGCTCTATATATCTATGTATGTGTGTTTATAATAGCCTGCTTTTATCAAGTCCACCATGTTCAACATACTTATTTCTATCAGCTTCAGATTGACATAGGTAATAATTGTGGTATACAAAGTTTTTAAGCCCCACAAATTTATGAGATATCTATGTATCCTCCGTTAAGGTGAGGGGGAGGGGATTATATATATATATATATATCAGTGCTGCCTTGACAACACATTGCTGATAGTCTATTGATTTAATTAAACATGAGAGCTATACTAATGTAATTTAATATAATCATTTAATTATTGGTTCTTTAATTTAATATATGTATATATTCAATTTTTATTTTATTTTTATCAATTCATCTCAACTTTATCATATTGCAAACATGTGTCTACCTATATATGTAAGTGTGATAATGTTCAAGGCTAAATGGGTTCATAAGTAGTCATGAGAAACCAGTCAACACTTAGACAATCCCAATATAGATAATAAACAATATTTTCAAACTATTGTCAAGACAACCTTTATTGTTAAAAGGAGGTTGCTTTGGCAATAACTTGAAATTATTGATTGTTATTTATATTGGGATTGTCTAAGTGTTAACTGGTTTCTCATGGTTATTTATTAACCCATTTGGCCTTGAGCATTATTACACTTATTATTATTATTATTATTATTATTATTATTATGATGATGATGATGATGATGATGATGATGCTTATATATGGTTTCCACCTTTATTGTTAAAAGAAGGTTGCCTTGACAACATTTTGAAATTGTTAATTGTTATCTATATTGGGGGTTATCTTAGTGTTGACTGGTTTCTCACGGTTATATATATATGTATGTAGATAAATTTGATTACTAATTTGTAAAAAAAGTGAGATATAAAGTATAATTTTTATGTATTAAAACTAATGAATCAATTTTGAAAGAAAAAATTTATATAATTAATTTTAAAATAAATAAATAATGTAAACATAAGATTTAAATGCAAATTTATTCATTTTATTACGTATAATAACAAAGACGATTGAAAAAATATTTTTAAGGCAAATATTTTTTAAATACTGCAAATTTATATGTAAATCACTAAGAAATTGAATCGTTTCAATTATTTTATTCATTTTTAAACTTATATTGGCAGTAAATGATAATTTTTTAAAATAGGAAAGATTTGATTAGTATTTACTTAATAAATTATTACATTTTTTTCGATTAAATTTATTTAGTAAAATGTTTTATAAAACACATTACCTATTATGAATAATATATTAGTATATAATAAACTTTAAATCAAATTTAAATAAATCAATCATAACAACAAAAACTACAACATCAAAGATATTTAGTCAGTGGACTAGATTAGGCAAAGCAATTAATTATTTCCTAGAATCAACACCATTTGTCAGCGTTGATATTTGTAGGAGAAGGGTTTTTTTTTAATTTAGTAGAGTTACTATAAGATTTTTATTGGCTATTGAAAAACACGACTGACTCTGAGAAACAAATGTATTACAAAAGCTGATTGGTTATTTTGGTATGACATTATAACTTGTAAGTATTGTTACAAATAAACTAATTGGTTGTAGTTAATTAAATTATCTTCAGTTTAGAATCCATGCATTTGTTTTAAAATATAATGGATCATTAATTAATTGTGTATTAAGATGTTAGAATTTTAGTTAGTTGCAATATTGTCTTATGCTAATTTAACAGAACATTTTTAGAATTTAAAAGTGGATCATAATTTTTAAATGTTTTAAAATCAATTTCATTTATAGTTTGGTATTTACACAATAGGATTTTGTACATTAAGATATGATACTAGCATTTATTTACACGCCACTGCCGCCACTGGTAAATGGTGTTAGTTCTGATTGGTAGTTTATTTTAGTATAACATCATAGCTTGTATTCATTGTTACAAGTACATTTATTTGATTGCATTTATGTATTAGATTATTTTCATCATCTAATATAAGTATTGAATGTTTTTTTTTTAAAAAAATAACTTTAGTTAAATATTCCAAATACATTCAACTGTTAGTAATAGCACACAGAGTAGTATAAGCACAATGTTTCAAAATTATTATTTCCCTCTCTTCTTCAGGTCTTGCTGTCATGACCAGTGCCAGTACTAGCATAGGAATTGAATCTGGACCTTTAAATTTTTGAGTATTGCATTTTAAGATAATGCTCTAACCAACTAAGCCATCCTGCCAAAGCTAGCATGGGAACTGAACATGGACCCTTAGATTCTTGAGTATTGAATTTTAAGGTAATGTTCTAACCAACTAAGCTATTCTACCAAAAGCAACAGTCAGTAGAAATTTTATACTTATCAACGAGGTTCTTTCTGATTTCTCTACTTTTGATTAGTGGTTTACATACATTATGTATAGTTACACTAATTTGACTTATGGGATTGTTTACCATTGTCATGTGAGCAGCTTCTTTAAATTTTTTTCTTCTTTATTGAATATTTTTGTATCTTCCCAACTGAATGTATGTTCCTTTGTACATACATAGTCTACTATTAGTAACAGTTGGATGCATTTGAAATATTTAAATAAAGTTAAAATTTTTTAAACACATTCAATACTCATATTAGATGATGGAAATAGTCCAATATATAAACACAGCTAAAACGCCACCTTCACAAACCTTTAGGAAAACAGTAAATTTATTTGGTGGATTAACTAAATTGGTTTAGAAGTAATTAACCTTTATTATTTACTAATTTAGCATTACGCACATTTGCTTTACATATATATTGCTTACTAAGCATATTGTAAAACAAGAAATCATTTCCTGCCATCTGGTGATATGCCATCACTACCTGCTATTTTAAAAAGCATCATGATCATTATTTCTTTGTGTGTACACAAGATTTTCAACCAGCAAATTTTTTTCCAACATATACTAGTGCCTTCCTGAAGGTTTGTGATGATGGTGTTCTAGTTGTAATTTTATATTGGACTATTTCCATCATCTAATATGCATATTGAATATCTAAATACATTCAAAAATATATTCGATGAAATACAAATATACTAGTGCCATCTACTTTAAACTATAGTAATCAGTAGATGCTGCAATATGGCAAATCATCATCCCTATCTAGTGCTTTCCAATTCAGTATTCCCAGACTTCAAAGTGAATTGGTTGACATTTTTGAAGCGTTTTCTTCATTTAAAAACTATCATGCTGGTAGACAAAATACAAGGGTAATGGGTTTGAGCAATTATTAGTTGAAACAAAACACTAGCCAAATATTTGGATATAATTCCAGAACTTCAAAATTAAAGGATGAGAAAACAGATTAAAATATTTTAGTTATGAAGTCGATGATAAACGATTTATTAATTCTGCAGAACTGTTCAAAATGCATTTTTGTAACGTAGTTCTGAATAAAGTAAAATAGTAAGTACAAATTGGTCTTATTTAGATTTTTGGGAAAATTTCAGAAAATAAAAAAGACAAACTAAAAAAGCTTGCAACGCAGATATTATCCGACAAATACGATTCAGCTACTAATTTTATAACGGAGACGATCTAGAAATTATTTTTTCAATAGAATATTACCATAAGCCTTCTAAAATGTTTCAATTTCTAGCAGAAATTAGAGATAAACTGTTATCTCTCCATTGCTTTTCGGATATATTTAATGATACTAGATATTTTCAAAATTCAAACTAATAAAAAAATATAACCCTAGGTAAGCTAAATTGTTTAACAATTCTATCCTATAAAATTAAGAAGTACTTGTAGTTAGCATTTTGATTCAAATTTGGAAGACTTCTCCAAGCAAAAAGCCAGAAAATGTTTTTAAACATTGTTTTCTAATGTTACAATAAACATAATATATATTTTATCTAAATTATGCTATTCAAATACTAATTTTTAAAAATTAAAAAAAAAAGCATATTTATTTATAAAAAATAGCATCATGTTTTGAAGCCCTCCCCCCGCGCAAGACATATGCAATCCTCCTCCCCCTTGCATTAACTGAATCCGGTTCTGGTTATATTGAGTAGTTATTAGACATATTATGGATAGATAATTCTTTATATATATATGTAGTGTAATTTAGTGAAGATATATTAGTTTTTCAAAGTGCTTTTTACATCTTATCAAATATTTTATCCATCGTCATATACAACCGCAAATTTGTTTATTGCAATATATGTATTATCTTAATAAGCAAATAGTTTATACTTTGTGGCTAATTATGAATCAAAATATATAAAATGAGCTAACACGCACAAGCACACAAAGCTAAAAACAAATAAAACAAATATATATTATTTCAATATCTATTCATTAAATGGCTAAGCGCTTTCAAGGTTCAAGCCCTCATAATCATAGCCGTATTACAAAATATAATAAATTGACTTGGAGTGATGCAAATTTATGCAAATGAAATAATTATGCATACCATTTCTTGGATATTTTATAACAAGGGTCTTTTCTATTGATGGCATCGCGATCTCTAGATATAAAGAAAGCTTCTTTTATCTTTCTTTTTAGATCATGCCGCTCTCTGCATACCACCACTGGATTTCCCGGTTGACAATCATGCCCAGCTGAAGCACGGTGCTGCGCAAAAACTGAACTATGAGCAGTGTCCAACAAAGCTTTATTATAAGAATAAGTGTGTTGCGATAGCCTAGTGGAGAGAGAGGCCCTAGTCTCACCATAATATGATGATCTACAAAATTTTTCAGGGCAGGCAATATTATAGACCACTTGAGGTATCAGCGAAGGTGGGAGGCAAGAAATGGAATGCATAATTATTTCATTTGCATAAATTTGCATCACTCCAAGTCAATTTATTATATTTTGTAATACTGCTATGATTATGAGGGCTTGAACCTTGAAAGCGCTTAGCCATTTAATGAATAGATATTAAAATAATATATATTTGCTTTATTTGTTTTTAGCATTGTGTGCTTGTGCGTGTTAGCGCATTTTATATATTTTGTATTATCTTAATGCAAAATATTATTTTTTAGCCATATTATGGGTAAATATTTCTTTATATATATGCAGTATAATTTAATGAAGATGTATGAATTTTTCAAAGTGCCCTTTACATCTTATCAACTATTTTATACATCGTCGCATATTTACACAACTGCAAATTTGTTTGTTGCAATGTATGTATTATCTTAATGCAAAAGATTATTTTTTTATATTTGGTTTAAAATAATCGGCACTTTAATATTAGACCTGCTGTGATAAAACTCGACCTCTACTCTGAGCCTAAACCTAACTCTAATCCTAAATCTAACACTAACTGGCTGTGATATTTCACAGCAGGTCAAAGTACGAAACAATTTATTTAGACAATATTTATTTGAATGCAAAAAACAACATAATAAGTCATATTTATTTTTATTTTTTTCTAAAAATATTAATATTTATGATGACCTTGAATCAGATCACAGAGCAGATATAAATGGAAATCTAAAATAGTATCAAAAGTGGTCAGGGTTTTAAATAAAAAAAATGATTTAAAGATAAACGTTCAACGTTTGACATTACAGTTACCAAAGGTTAAATCAAATTGTCGTAACAAAAAATATTTTGTAAATTTTAATTTTTAAACAGTGACACTGTTTTAGAGCTTGTGTAAGCATAGGAAATGGTGATCATGTGATGTTTAGATTTAATTTTGATTTTTCTAGTATTTTTATTGCTATTTTATTCCTTAAAGTATTAGACGATGTTATATATATATATACAAACATATATGTACATACATATAAATATTTGTTAACTTACTCTTTATCTCCAATTGCATTATATAACAATTATCTGTTCAAAACTTGATAACTCGTCAAGCATTGGTGGTCGAGAGGTCAGAGACAGCTGCTTTACAAGCAGTTGTCCCGGGTTAACGGGTTCGCTTCCCGGCTGATGCTATGACACATGAGAAAAAACTTGATAACTCTCTACCATTATCTATGCATTTCCGGAATAATTTTCACTCATTAAGCAACTGGTCTTTTATTCATGTATGGTAATTTATATTTTTGCTTAAATTACTCTTTCTTATAGTAGAAAGGTAGGCAACTACGTATACATTAAACTATTTTTCTTTTTTAATCTGAATTTCCCAGTATTTTAAATGAAGATGTGAAATGTGCAACTAAATGTATGAAAAAGAAAATAAACTTCAGAAAATGATAGAATTTGTGTTAATATGTTTAAAAAAACAAGTAAAAAAGTAAAATAATTGTTTGCAAAACTATATATCAAATATTTAAATAATAAAGGTATACTAGGTTATTGAAAGCATATAATAAAAATATACCAAATTCTCTTTTTACACTATAGATTGGTTGTTGAAAATTGCATGTAAAAAACATCCGTGTAAAAATACATTGTATATATTAAAAATAAGGAGATTGTTTCCAGATGTAAGAAATCAATGAAAACTTTTTTCTTTTTTATTCTGAATTGTCCAGTATTTTAAATGAAGATGTGAAATATTCAACTAAATCTATGAAAAAGAAAATAAACTTCAGAAAATGATAGAATTCATGTTAATATGCTTAAAAAAGCAAGTAAAACAAAACTATATATCAAATATTTAAATAATAAAGGTATACCAGATTATTGAAAACACAATAGAAATACACCTATTTTTCTTTTTACACATCAGATTGGTTCCTGAAAATTGCGTATAAAAACATTCCTGTAAAAAAAAATATATTGTATATATGCAAAATAAGGAGATTGTTTCCAGATGTAAGAAATCAATGAAAATAATTAAATAAATCATATAAAAAATTTCTGGTAGAATGTTATATTTTTTGCATGTTGTCAAATTTTACTTCATAAACATTGTACATGAATAAAAAAATGAATTACAGAAACATAAATTTCAATTTAAAAATAAAAAAAATGTATAGAATCAATGAACATGAAAATTAGACAGAATTTGTGAGCAAGATTTACTCACTGTCATTTTCTGACCATAACTGCATATATTTGTGCATGAATGAAATCCCATTGCTATCACTAAAACTTGCAACATCACTGTTATCACTAATACTGCTTTAGTTATTCTATTCTTTTTCCATTGACAAAGTTCTCTTTGCAAACTTTTGAACAACACTAGCAGTAATATCACATAGTGCTGATGTTATATTTTTATGAATAAAGTCACTAATTAATGGGTGAGTTTGTAAAGTGGCTTGGTTTTTATATAGTTCTCTAAAAGTTGTCATTAGTGACTTGAAATCTCATTGAAACTTTGAAGCTTATTCCTCATTGATATCGTATTTGACAAAATGATTACCTAATTGGTTAGCAATATCAAGACTTTCTTTGACTATAAATAGTGTTATATTCCTAGTATGAGAAGAGAACAGTTTATTATATTACTTCAATATACATTAAGCTATATTAATTTAATGATTTCATAATTACAATTATTAATTTTTTTATGATTCTCAAAACATGAATATTAAAAAGTTAGATCACCATTTCCATCCTTGTATAATTGATTATTAGTTTGATAATTACTAATAGCATGTTTTCATCTGGCTGATATATTGTCACCTGAATTCTGTTAATGTTAACAAGAAGTATTAAAATGCCAAAGAAGAGGTGGTTCCATTCCATTCTTGATCACTTGGCGATAAATTCTTATTTATTCTAATCCGAGAAAAGAGGGACTTACCCTAATTACATGCATATTAAGATAGACACACACACACATATATATATATATATCATGTTATGTAGATAATAAGGAAGGATGCTTGGTTAATGTTATACTTCAAAATTAAAAGCTAATAAAGCCAACTAAATGTTACAAAGTAAAACTTTACAATAGAGACAAATTTTGCAAGTATATAAATATAGACACAAATACAATTTTAGATATAAATATTTATTTAATTTTAAGATATTTTTTCCATAAAATGAATAATAAAAAAATTTGTTTTTAGAATTTTAAAAGTTCGACTCTCCAATAAAAGAAATGATAATAATTCTTTTACGTCATTAGCATTCTGACATTTTTCATTGTTACACTTAATAATAGTTTTTTGAAATATTTAATTGTTCACTTCTATATTAAAACTCAATAAATTGAATTTGTATTTTTAATTTAATTTTATAAGCAAATAATATTCTAAACACTTATATTTGAACTTTACAAATTTTAAAAAACTGACATGTAAATAAAGCATAATGTAAATGCCACTAACAATGTTAGTGTAAACACTCCTTCAGAAAATGAATTAATTATTTTTTAATGTGAATGAATGAATGTGATTTTGTGATAAATTTATTAAATTTTTGCTTTAAAATATATTTGCTTTATAATTATTAAAATATTTGAAAAATTCTAACATCATGGGATAATGATATTACATGAGTTTTACATAAAACATTGTCAAACCTAAGCCATGATGTTTATTGTTAGTAGAAAGGTCAATTTTATTAATTTATATTTATTAAAATACAATATAAATGAATAAAAATTAAATTGAATATGTGGATTCTTTTTGTTTTAAGCAATTATCAACCAACTAGTGTGTAAAAATAATCAAAAATATTTAATAAATGAACAAAAAATAATATTTTTTTAAATTTGAAAAACCTTGAATGTAAATGAGATTACAAGGAAAGAACACTCTTAAAAGAAATATTTCTTTCAAGAACAATAGAGTAAAGATGATTAATATTTGCTGATTATTCTTAAGATACTGACATCTTCAGATTTTTTTGAATAAAAAAATCAATAAAAGTAATACCATAGAATTATAAAAATCCTACACAAATATCAGTTTTGATAGTAATAAAACAACAAGCTAAAGCAGCAGAAGTACAAGGCTTTTTCCAGAGAAAACACCCTATGGTTCTTAATGGATATGGAGTTAAAAGGTTGAGTTTATTTAATGTCTAAAGTCAAACTAAAATTAGATAGGATATATCTAGTGTAATTAAAATTAAAAACAATAGTTAAAATTAAAAAAAATCAAAAGTAAATTTGTATTGCATGTGATATGTTATTGAAAACTAATTAATCTAAATATTATAATTATATTACTATCATGCTTAAATGCTGTTTTATTATAAATCTTTTATCCTTTTCCAAAAATAAAAAAAAAATATTATACTAAATTTGCCTTATTAATTAAATAACTGAAACACCCGGGCTTATAATATACCTGTGTCTATATATGTAACATATAGGGTATATGAGCATAGACTTTCACATGATTCACAACTCTTCACACTATCTCATAACACTTATACACTTGAACACATATATGTTGGAAAGATAAATAATCACAAATATACATATTTTGTGCTAAAACAGCAATCATCAGTTAGTCCAGATTACCATCTCTCCATGTATATGCTATAAGTGCTCAGATATATATATATATATATATATATATATATTAAGATAGCCAATCTTCATACTCTAATGGACAGGCTTCAGTCTACTCCACACTCCAACTCTTCAACCATCCATCCAATTGAAAACTGATGATGGAATGCTCAAAGGCCACCCTGAGGCCAAGATTCTTGTCACACCCATGTTGACCTAAGGTCAATCTGACTCCTCATGTACAGGATTTAATCCATTTAATACATATACAAGGGATGGGAAGATATCTCCACTATGTAATAACTGAAACACCCAGGCTTATAATATATCTGTGTCTATATATGTAACATATAGGGTATATGAGCACAGACATTCACATGACCCACCACTCTTCACACTATCCACTGACCAACTGATGATTGCTGGTTTAGAACGAAATATGTATATTGGTGATTATTTATTTTTACAACATACATGTGTTCAAGTGTATCAGCATTATGAGATAGTGTGGAGAGTGGTGGGTCATGTGAAAGTCTGTGCTCATATACCCTATATGTTACTTATTAATTAAAATATTCTCTTAGATTAAATTTTAATGCAAATAGTCTGGTAACAAATTCAATTTGTCTTATTATTTCTGCTGGTTTTTAATGTCATACTTATGATCACAGAGGGGTTTAGACTATTCTGTTATAAGTATACACCTCTTTAAATGCACTAAGAAGCTTTTGGAATTAATTTTTGGCTTATTCTTGGTAAATTTTGTTTTGTAATACAAACAACACTAGTTCAGTACCACTAATATTTGAAAAGTAATGCTTTACTTACATTTTGAATCCTGTCTCTTCTAACCTACTTGTGGCTTCCTCACTGTAGATAGCAGCTTTTTGCTCATGGTTTGAAAATTCCTCATTTTAATCTATAGTATTGTAGATCTCATTATATATAAAGATTTCCATTGTTACCGAAAACAATCCATTTCTGTGACATAGCATTCTAATTGGCCTGTTTATGCTATTATATGTTTATTTACTTTTATTACTATTTCATATTCTGGCCTTAAATGATCTTTATATTTGTGATAGTGTTTTCCATCAATATTCACAATCACTGTATGCAAAATGTTTATGCCTATGATTGTGGTTAGAACCCATTTGTGGGTGCATTGAACATCCAGCATAGAAATCAAGCACATGTCTGCACTTCAGTCATTTTGTTTATATGATCATATTAATTAAGCCACAAAAATGAAAGATTAGTCCTAAGGTAAACAACAAGTTTATTACTAACTACCTGTGGATAGTCTTTTTTAATTTTGTTATATTAATGAGCTGGTTCATTTTAATCATTGGGTATCCTAAGTAATTGAACCAGTCAGACCTAATAGATTTCTGTCTCCACTAGCCATCACAACAAGAGGAAATAAATATTTTTATTTAATGTATTAACTTTTATTCTTATTTAATTCAAGAATGGTATTTGGTTGTCTTAGTAATCTGGGATCATTCTACTATTAGCTGATGTTTACTTTTTTATTAATAATAGCCCACACAATAGACACCGTAGATTGCCAGTTCCATTATTATGTGCATATTGTTAATTATAATTCAGACTTTGAGAGCTGTTTCAGTGCCTTTTATATTATTTATACAGAAAGTGTTTCTTTTTTGATTTTACTTTGCCTTCAGATTTCTTAAAAATTAACTCTCTCATTATTGTTTGAATGATTTACATTTTGTTTAAGTATGCAGTTTCTATTTGACTGACATGACTACAAAACCTTTACACTGTATACCAATGTAGGCATTCCGAATCTCTCTCTCTATATATAACTTTTGTATTGTTTTTATTGTCTTATTTTATCAGTTTATAATATTTTTAGCTGAAGATTTTCTGTTTTTATTTTGATTAGCTGAGTATTTCCCTGATCTAGTTTTCTAACCAGCAACTTTAATTCTGCAATCAGTTTATTTAATAGAGCTGCCTGAATCATTGTAGGATCAACTAAATTTGCTTATAAAATTTCAGAAAAAAATGGCATTTGAAGCAATTAACAATGAGATTTCAAGGCTGTGGTCTTTTATTTCACAAATAAAATAGTCTTTTAGTGATATCTTTTATAAATCTTCAAAATCACAGTTCCATATTAGTTTTTTAAATTCTGTGCAAAATCTCTTGCCCCCCCTTCTTTTAAAACAGAGATTGAAGTTATACCTTTATAACAGTGTTAGAAATTTTGAAAAGAAATAAACTGCTAGAAAAAAATATTGCTGTATTGAAGTCTAACTTGGAAAAATGAGTAGGGGTTACCTAAACATGTACGATTTCATACATGGAAAAACCAAAATTGCTTATAACAATTTCTAATTTTAATTCTGACATTTTGATTTAATTTCTGTAAGAAAGAAGTGAACTTGATTCATAAGTTTGGTCAATTTTTTTGACCTATTTTCTGGATTTCCAGGTCTGAACTTTTCCAGGTAACCAATTATTGCCATTTTGAATTCTCTTTTCCCACCCTTTGAAAAAAAAATCTTTAACTTTTCCTTACTGAAATGAGTTACCATTAGGATTTATTTATTTATTTTTGAATCGATGTTTTAATTATGTTAAGTGTCAATTTTTGTTTTGAATAAATGATAAAGATCTAAACAACCCATGAGGGTAAATCCTATCATGATTGTGCCACTTCTGTTGTGTTTGTACTACACTATGACTTAGATAAATACTCCTAATCACTTAAGAATAAAACAAACAACTCTGAAGATAAATATATTTATAATGAGTATTTATAATTTAAAATATATACAAATATTTAGATACAATAATTCAGTAATGCTAAGATTTGAGAAGCTACGCTGTAATTTTACTTTAAAACCCCGGCATTTTCTTTGTCTGTAAGTGAAGCAGTGTCTGAAGCTAGAAGTTTCTTATTACATGTTTAAACCCATCTCACTACATTATACACTATTGTGGAGAATGTACATATTGCCATTGAAATGTCTAACAATTTAATGTTGTCTGCACATTTGGAAGTTATCTGATTTTCCTCTCCAAAGGACTTCAGTGTTTAACAAATTACATTCCTTAATGGAAAAAAAAATGGTTTCACTGACCTAACTTTCCAACTGATTGGCCAGTTTTACTGTAAGCTGATTTATTTGAGGATAAGTTTCGATGAGTTAGAATGAATTCATAACGAATAAACATTCTTATTTTTTAAATAGAAATATTTTGAAACAAACATTATATGTCTAAATAAATAATGTCAATTACGTTTTAATAAAAAAATATTTATTTCTGTGGTATGGACTGTGTAAAAGTATCAGTGATCCCATATGGTATTTGGAACACAGATTGTACTGAAAAGTTTAAGCTATTTTGCCCGTATAAATAATTGCTAAAACAATTTTTATATTGCTAATTGTTTTGAAAAAGTTTAATTTCTATTTTATTACTTACAAGGCTTATTTTTAAATACATTTTTTAAAAACAATATATATATATGTATGGGAGATGATAACCTGGACCAACTGATGAGTGCTAGTTCAGCACGAAAAGCGTATGTTGAAGATGATTGATCTTTTTTGCATTATGTGGTCATGTGAATCGTTGATATAGGATGGAGTGGAAGATAAAAGTTAGCTTGAGAGCCTGGATTTAAATCCCCTATAACAGTAATAAACAAAGTAAATGTGAAAACAAAAAATAGATTCAATAGAAAATATTTTATAAATAAGATAAATACAAATATATTTTTACACATCATTGACCTTTTAAAAATTTGTTGCCGTAAAGTTTCGCTTTCATAATAAAAAAATGCGATCAATATAAACATAACCGAAAGCTTTTAGGCAAACAACTGACTTTATATTTTGATTACTAATATTTGTTTAGTTCATTCAATTGTTTGTGATTTGAAAAATAATAAACATGTTATTGTTGAAATTACATTGAATTTTTTTAAAATATAACATTTAAATTTTTTAAATATTCCATATAGGCATATTCTCCTGTTCCCCTGACATGCATTCTTGTGCCCATCGTTTTATTATTTTTAAAATTAAATATAAATATAAATTGAATAAATATAAATATAAATTGAATATTTTGGTTATTATAACATATATCATCATACTATTTTTTTCAAAAAATGTTGAAAAAGACCAATAAAACATTAAGTTATAAAACAACTAATTATACAATTAATACATTGTAGTCATATAAACATTTTTACATTTTGACTTATAACTATCAAATCTACTCCATCCAGAACTTTGACACCTTCCAATTCAAATAATACAATAATGTAACACGATCACCATTTTATATGCTTACATATGCTGCTAATAAGCGAGAAGCTAGTCTCTTTGTTGGATGAGTAGCACTAGATAAGAATTTTATGCACAAACCTTTGTGCATTCGTTGATTACAAAGGCTTGCACTTGATGGCACTACGACATAGAAACTGACACTCTTATTGAATACAGTAATGATTATCACTAATTATTTACTAAACTAGATATTGTATCTAGTACAGATATAAATTTTAAACTTCAGTTAAAGATTAATATATCTGATTTTTTAAATTACTCATACTCGCACGAAGTTATTCACATTTCTCTTTCCATGTGTAATATCTTTATAAATATATTAAATAATCTCCATGCTACCACACATACTTTTAAAATCATATGAATAAAGATACAATAAATGACAAATGACTCAAAGTTGCATTTCATGCTGAACCTGCACTCATCAGTTAGCCCAGCATCATTTTTATATATATCTGTATTACATATTTTTGAATGAAAGCATTTAAACCATTTTTATTAATTCATTATTTAACAATACATTTTTTATACCATAGTCAAATTTCCAGTTGTGAATTATAATGATCCAAGACTCATAGGACTGGTTTTAGGGAAATTTCCATTATTAGTTGCGCATGGGTCACAAACCACAAATAAGATTGAATCCTATTTTGATTTGTGGCTAATAAAAAAAAGTAAACTGAGATTTTATATATTTTTTCAGAGATTTGTCTAAAATGATTTATAATAATTTTATCATTTTAAAGAGCTTTCACTTTTTATAGTAACTTAAGTGTATGCCTCGAGTTTTCATTATATATATATATAATCAATAAAGCAAGTCATATATAGCATGACATTGCTTTTATGAGCTTGTATTTACAAATATGTAATATAGAGGGCATATTAATAGCTCAAACAAGCTCTTAATTGATAAGTGTGGCAAGAGAAAATATTTAAAATCTCTATATAAAACATTCCCATTCCCAGATCAATTAACAGCTTATCAATTAAGAGTTTGTTTGAGCTATTGGTATGCTCCCTATATTACATATTTGTTAATACATGCTCATAAAAGCAATATCATACTATATATGATTTGCTTTATTGATTATTATAATTTTGTCTTTAAGGCTTTGGCAATGATAAGGCCATTAATATATGGTAGATCTGAATTTAGTTCAGTCCCATATAGCTATTTAAATTAGATAGATGGAATTAAAAGACATTTTCATCATTGAAAATTTTAGTTTCTACTTAAATATTACATATTAAATAAATACTGGGTGTTGAATTGATATTTTAGATCTAATGTGTGAATATTCTAGATCCTCACTGAGATGAGCCAAAAGCTCAAAACCAATTGGTCAGGATGGGAATGTTCTAGATAGAGATTTTAAATATTTTCTCTTACTGCACTTATCAATTAAGAGCTTGTTTGAGCTATTGGTATACTGCCTATATTATATGTATACACCTGGGTCTCGTTTTATGCGGATTATTTTAATGCGATTATGAAGTTATGCGATTCATGTTTCTTCTTAATATTTTTTATATTTCACTATATTTATTAGATATCAAGAAATTTAAATTATTAATAACTTATTTTGACTTGAAATATGGTTATATTAGCAGCTAATGTGAATTTGGCCTGAAACTATATTTAGAATAAATAACCTACTTGTACTAATGAGTAAATAATAATAATAATAGATTTATACTTACATATAAAAATATCGCAATAAATATGCAAAAATTTTAAACTTTTAAAATGTATTTTGTTAGGTATAACAGAAATAAATAATGTAGATTTTTAAAATAAATAACGAAGATTTTATTGATTTTATAAACTGAAAATATTTTTAATGATAATGTATAATCTTTTTGTTTTGATTGCAATCCTCATTTTTTTAATATAGAAACAAAATGTGAACATATAAAATTTATTTCAGTAGTAAAAATCAGTTAACAACAGAAAACCATTAACACAGCACAAGACTGAAATTGGCATTAGTTGTGTAAATGGGATAAAGCAGAATATGGTAAAAATTAGTGGGGAATTGAAAATAAAGTGGCTAACAAGTTTCTCTGCGCATAATTGCTGAGAGATTCTTGACAAGAAGAAGTTACATCACATCACATTGAGGAATCTGACTTCTTACCAGTTTACAAACAAACTGCACATTTGAAAATAGCGATAATGATTAAAATAATATGAAAAAATGTCAAATTAAATACTGTAGTTAATAAAAAATAGTAAAAAAAGTTTGTCTTGTACCATTTTTTTTTCAAATATTTGATATTTTTTATTAGTCATACTTAATTTCCTTATTTTTTTTTAATGTGAATTTTAAAGTATTTTTCCTTGTTGCTTTGCTTTTATGCGAATTCTGAAAATTACAGACCCTATCCCCCATTTTTCAAGGTAAGTTAAGTCTATTTTTGTGTGATTTTTTTTAATGCGGATTTTCTGTGGAACCTATCTACCACATAAAATGAGACCCAGGTGTATATATAATGATTAATAAAATAAGACACAAAATTGAGTAACATGCTCTTAAGCTTGTATTAAAATCTTTACTAGAGGAAGTTTACCACTAGCTCCATTCGAGCTTTAATTTATAAGTACCGAAGCTCCCTCTAGTGAAATATATATATATAATTATCATTTATCTTTTTCACATATATGTGGTATTGGGTATCAGTTATTTAGGTTGGGTAGGATAGATGAAAGGAGCATTAAAGTCTGTGTTTAAACCCCCTCTAATTTCATCTAAAGTTCAATATATAACATTATACTTGCATTTAAATATACAATTATTAGTAAATATAAGAGTCAAATTAAATGCAAGATAAATGGAACAACTTTGTTTCCCATGTTTTGTTAATATCTTTGAACTACTACTCTTTATTAAAAAATGCTCAAGTATAAAGTAATAGTATATAATAAGAGTACCAAACTCTCTATACAGCATTGCCACCAATTGCAAGCTTTCATAATCAATGGATGCAAGGATGTTTGTGCATAAAATTCCTCTAGTGCCTTCTCACCAAACAATCCCAGACTAGTTTCTAGCTTGTGACATTCATCAGTGGGGCACCTTGGATTTGAGAGTACTACACCTAGATCTTAAAATTTAACGCAAGCTTCCAGCAGCCATCTTTGACCTATTTGGCTAACTATAAAGGTAGGATCCTAAGATGAAACACCATAATGTTTCCAACCCATGTTCATTTGCTTATATAGTCATATAGATCTGTAAGACATAGCTGCTGAAGAATTGCATTAGATCCTAAGATCTAGGTGCAGTGCAGTCAAATCCAAGGTTCATCACTGATGAAATCCACAAGCTAGGAACTAGTTTGGAGATGTTTATGAATAGGCACTAGGTAGGAATTTTATGCATAAACTTTTCTGTATTGATTAATTACAAAAGCTTGAACTTGGTGGCACTACTGTATAGATAGAGTGAATGATAAGAATAAGTTGGAAGAGTATAAAATTCAAGTTGAAAAAATCATGGAAGAGTGGGTTGGGGATGAGTATTAGGACTGGTGTAAAGAAGTAGAAAAAGTCACAAATAGGGTTTTAGATGAGAATATTCAGAATAATAAAAGTAATAAAAATGAGAATTACTAAAAGTGAAAAAGAGAGGAAAGAAGCATGTAGAAAATATAATTGTGCTATTAAGAATAAGGAAACTGAAAAAGATATTAATGCTAAATGGGAAAAGTACTTAGAAAAGAAGAAGTTAGCTAAAATATATAATTATATAGAGAGAATGAAATTGAATAGTAAATTGTTAGCATATTAATGAAAGTGGAAGAGATGGGAGGAAAAATTTTGGAATTACATTAAAAGGAGGAATGTAGGGGAGAGAAAGATAGTATTACTAGATGATGAGGGAAGAGAGTGTAGCTATAGAGAAGATTTAGAGATAATTTTAAATAGATATGTAATGAATATGAAAAGATGTTAGATGTGAATGACAGAGTGATAGAAACCATGAAAGCATATAGTAATGGGAATATTAGGTTTTCAGAAAATGAACTAAATGAGGTAGAGAAGAAATTGAAAACTGGAAAGACAAGAGGTTTAGATGGATGGGCGGCAGAGATGGTAATGAATTTAGGATATAGGGCAAAAGTAAAGTTATTATCCTGTTTTAATAAAATAACAAGGAATAGAGTTTTACCAAGTAGTTGGAATAATACAAGAGTAAAATTATTATTTAAAGAAAATGGTAAGGATCATAGAAAGTTGTATAATTATAGACCAATAGTGGTAACATCAGTTTTATATAAAGTTTTATTGTATATGGTGGCTAGAAAAGTTGTAAAATGGATGGAAGGGAATAATGTAGTGGGAGAAATGCAAGGAGGTTTTAGATTAGATAGGTGTATAGGAGATAGTTTATTTGTAGTTACACAACTTATGGATATGAGTAGAAATTAAAGTAAACAGTTATATATGAGTTTTATAGATATAGAGAAGGCATATGATAGAGTAAATAAAAATAGATTATGGAAAGTTTAGCAAATTTGGGAATGGATGAGCTTTAATAGATATTAAGAAATTATATGAAAATAATTATTATATACTACCTTTTATAACTCTGTGGATGGCTTGTGTGACCAAGTCGAAATGTCAGTATATTAATATTAAAAGTTTTTAACACGGATGAACCCGCATAATATGTATTTTATATATTTAACCTGTGCAAATCTTTGTTTTAACATATATATATATATATATCAGTTAGGGAATATAAAATCAGTTAAAGTTAAAAATGGGGTGGGATTAAGGCAAGGATGCCCTATGTTACCTATTTTGTTTGTGTTGTATTTGAGTGAAATGAAAAGAGCAATAGAAAGATTAGGAAGAGGATAGAGATACCGTTAATAGGTAGTAAGGGAGTATATATTTTGTCAGGTCTTTTTTTGTGGATATATTTTTTGTGTGCAGAAAGAAGAAAAGATATGGAAGTTATGCTGAGGACATGTGCAACGGTGGGTAAAGAGATGGGGATTAAATTTAGTGAAGAAAAATCAAATATAATTATGGTCAATACTGAAGAAAGAGAAGATATAGAATTTTTATTGGGAGATATTAAGTTAAAGATGGTGAATAGACATAGTTATTTGGGAGTTAATTTAAGTAATCAGAAAAATTATTTGGATGAATGGAACAAAAAATTGACAAATGAAGCAAAGAAAAGAAAGGGATTGATAAAGAAATTAACAGTATTTTCATATAATAAATATAATGTAGTTAGAATTATATGGAAAGGAGTTGCAGTAGCAGAGTTAATGTATGGTAATGATGCATTATATGTTAGTAAAGAGGTATTAAATTACTTAGAAAAAATTCAAAGGAAAGTAGAAAGACATGCATTGGATGCAGATGTATGGACAGCAAGGGAGGCAATTCAAGGAGAAATGGGATGGTCAAGTTTTCATATGAGAGTTGCAAAAAGTATAATGAAAATGTTTGGTAGATTGCAGTTTATGGATAATAAAAGAATAGCCAAAATAATATTTAATTGGGTTATGAGTAAAGGGCAGGTATCAAGATGGGTGAGAAAGGTAATGCGGTATGCAAAAGATTTGGATAAAAAAATTATATCAGTATATTTGTACAAAAGATGGGATGATTGTGTTAAGATGATTGTTGAATGTTGTAGTAGTAAGGACTTGGATAAAAGAATAGATTTATTAATAAAGAATAGGGATTTAGAAAGATGGAGAAATAGTATGGAGAGTAGAAAGAGTTTAAATATATATAGAAATAACAGAATATTAAGTGTGAGTTAATATATGATAATAGTAAGGAAAGTAGTTTATTATTTAAGGCTCAAATGGGATCTTTACCTACAAATGAATATACATGTAAATGAAAAAAAATTAGTGATTTCTTTTGTAAATTATGTAAGGAAGGAATAGAAAATATTAGGTATTTGTTAATTGAATGTAAATGCTTGAAAACAGAAAGGGTACATATAATGAAGTTATGGAAGAATAAATATGAAAAAAGTGATTATACAGAAAGAGAATTATCGGTTTTTATGCTGGGTTTGTGAAAAGATAAAGGGGATTTAGATATAAAGGTTATAGAGTTAACAAAGATTATGTTGTGGAAATGGGATGGAGCAGAATATGGGAAAATTTAGAGTGGAGAATGGAAAATAAAGTGGCTAACAGGTTTATCTGGGCATAATTGCTGAGATATTCTTGACTTCATTTAAGGAGAAGCCATAATACATCACATCACATATTCTTATTAATAGCATGTGTAAGCATATGAAATGATGACGATGTAATGTTTTAATAGTATATAATTGCTATTTCAGATATAAAACAGATAAGCGTTTTGAGAAATGATCTAAATCAAATTCATACCAGATGTAACAAAGCTTCACTTAATACAGCCAACAAATAATGAACATAAATTAAAACTCATTTCATCTTACTTTAAAAAATTATATTTTATAGCAATTCAAATATATATTTATTAATAAATATAGCATTGACAAAATAAGTGTAAGACAATGGAGTATCCTTGAAAGTGCTGAATCTAGTAACAATCACACAATTAACATGTTGCTAATTGTTTATAAAGATTTTAAAATTGAGAAGATTATTTTTTAAAATCTTCTTTATAATCTTTTTAAATATTACTACTACATTTTTCCAGTTGTTATGTATATATTTATTATTTAGATACCTGGTTTATAACTTTGCCTAACAATTCTTATATTTTTTTACCTACTTCTTTTAAGATATCAATAATAATTTTATCATTCCCTTCTTCATAGATTTATTTCACATTAATTTAGAATGCTGAACAATTTAGAAGATGTAATAATTATAAGGAATATTCTGTTTTATTTAGATGTGATATGTTGGACTATTTCCATCATCTATGAGTGAATGTTTAAACTTTATTTAAACTTTCCAAATACAAACAACTTGTCAGTAATAACACACAAATAGACAACACAAGTTAATAATTATACAATGTTTCAAGTAGTATTATTCTCTACTCTTATTCAGGTGTTGATGGCCTATATGCACAGTGACAATATTCACTTAGAAGTTGAACTCATACCTTCAGATTCTTGCATATCTAATTAAGGAAAATACTCTAACCAACAGAGTTATTCTATCAAGGCAAAAAAATAGTAGAAATTTCATATATTTATATATGAGAGTTGATTTAAATCATCTAGAGTCCTTCAATTTTTTTATGAGCAAGGCTAATTAGTTTTTATTATTATTATTATTATTATTATTATTATTATTATTATTATTATTATTATTATTATTATTATTATTATTATTATTATTATTATTATTATTATTATTATTATTATTATTATTATTATTATTAGCATTTAATAATTTATCAATTAATCTGAGTAAAATAAAAGCTATTAATTTTTCTTATAAGTCAAATATTCATTGCTTAACATTACTATTTGTAATAAGTATTTTTGGCATTGTAATACTACTTGTGCTAACATTTCATTTGTTGATAATATTTGCTATCTAGGTGTTTTTATTGACTCCAGACTATCTTGGTAAAACCATATTGACTTTCTTTGTTCTCTTTTACGTAAATTAAATTATATGTTTTTCTACTTATCTAAATTTTTTCCTCGGTCAGCTTTGATTACTTTATATATTTCTTCTTATCAAAGCTTATTATGTTATAATATATCAGTTTGGGGAAACTGTTGTACTTTTGCAATGACTACATTGTCTGTTTTACAGAATTAAACAATGCATATCATTTTTGGTAGATCATGTACCACATCTGTTAAAGATATTTATGCCACTTTTAATATACTAGATGTTTTCCATTTGTATAAGTATAGAATGATTCTTGATATTTATTGTAGGAAACTTCATTTGGATACTAAATCTTCTGTTGTAAATACTCATTTATCTACTAAATATCAGCTAGCTTTACCTAATTTTCTTAAAACATTTAGTAGGAAGCAATTTAGTTATAATGGTCCTAAATTATTTAATATATTTATAAAAGATTGTTCTGTGAATTTAATGAGCACTAGTTATTTGATTTTTAAAAAGCATTTATGGCACTGGTTATATTATGCTAAGCATTAGTTTTATTTTGTTTATTTTATTTTTGTTTATACTGTATGTTATATTGTAATTATTTACTACTTTTATAGAATTGCCAAATGTAATATCTGTATAATTTTAATATTTTATGTTATATTTATACTCTTTTTTGTATTTTATTAGTGTTTTTAGTAAATACTCGTTTATTTACTAAATATCAGCTAGCTTTACCTAATTTTCTTAAAACATCCAGTAGGAAGCAATTTAGTTATAATGGTCCTAAATTATTTAATATGTATTTATAAGAGATTGTTCTGTGGATTTAATGAACACTAGTTATTTGATTTTTAAAAAGCATTACTGGTTATATTATGCTAAGCATTAGTTTTATTGTATTTTGTTTTATTTCATTTTATTTTTGTTTATATTGTATGTTATGTTGTAATTATTTACTACTGTGATTGAATTGCCAAATGCAATATCTGTGTGATTTTAATATTTTATGTTATATTTATACTTTTTTTTGTATTTTATTAGTGTTTTTAGTTGGTACATTTAAATTCCTCACACAAAATTTTTCTTGAATGGAATTTATCTCACTGTATTATACATTTATTGTTTGCTTCATAATGAATAAATAAATAAATAAATAAATAATAATAATAATAATAATAATAATAATAATAATAATTATTTATTATTATTATTATTATTATTATTATTATTATTATTATTATTATTAAGTTTCAACAATAGTAAACTTTATTGATCCTTTTAGTTACATAGTATTACAATGCCATAGCAAGATACATATTGAATCTTATTATTGTCAGTTCAATTTCAAGTGCTACCATATTCATTTTTTAAAAAGTACATATCTATATGGGTAATTTTACACGAGTGTATCTACTTTAGGAATGTTAATTAATCACATTATTGTCCAATAGGAGTAATTTCTGTACAAGTTCTTCATAAGATGAGTTGCAGTCCCCAACCAGAACAGTGGGGCTTGCATTCATGGCAAGAATTGAATTTATATTATAAATTATAGATTTTATCTTTTTCTTTTCTACTGGCATATATACAAGCACTATATTCATTGTAATTATTTTTGAGTCAGTGTTATTATTAGAAGGTTTGAATCAATGTAAAGTATTTTGAAATTTTCAAAAGGGCAATCTTGAGCAATTACTATTCCAGTTCCTGTAGAAGGGGAGGATGAATCTCTGAAACATGCAGAGAAGCCCTGGCCCCTCAGGCAGGTAGCTGGATTTATTGCTGAACCGGCATATATCTTTGTTTCTAATAATCCTATTATATGGGCTCGGATTTGATTTATCCAATTTGTGACTTTGAAATTTTTATTGATTGCATTATGTCCTCCGACATTTAAAACAGCAATTTTAAGTTTTATTAATAATTTTTTTTTTCTTTTGAGTTTAGGAATTCATGTCTTTCTACTTTTCTTCCCAGATTTCCACTGCATCTTGAAACACCAGGCCACTCTCTTCATCCACTGCTACAGCCCAATTATATATTTCCTGCTCACTGTGAGGATTCTCTTGTTCAATTCTCACCTTTTTATATCTTCTATCTTGTTTTGGTGGATGCCTTGGTTTGCACCTATCTTCAGTGTGGATTTTTATTTCAGTAGGCAGATCTGGAGTAATAGCCTCCATCATTTCAGCATATGTTTTCTTAATAATTGTTGGCCATGGTATGACTTTGGTTGAAATTTTGCATCTTCTATCTACATGAGTTACATCTTCAGTTTCAGTCTCGAGTGCCATAATTTGCATGTAGTCCTTATTTGCACTCTTTGATTGATTTTGTTGGTCACATTTCATATGGCTTACCTTTGCTGTGATTTTCTTATCCTCTTTTTCATTGTTTAATCTCTCTTGCTCATAGAGCTGAGCTGTCCTTTCCTGGAGTGCCATTTTAAGCTTACTTTGATTATTATTATCTTGTATGTTGTCCAGTGGCTTATTTTCTACTTTTAAACCAACTAGTTCATGGTCAGCCTCAATGTGTTTGATGCATTTTATGTTCTTGTTTTCCATCGCTTCCATTGTATCTTCTTTATCTGTTTTTTGCTTACTTTGTTTATTATGTTGTATTCCATCCAGTTCCTTATTTTTCCCTTTTACATCATCTAGTTCTGGGTTGCCCTCAATGCGTTTGGTGTGTTTTAGTTTCTTGTCTGTACTTGTTTTATTTTCTGTGGTTTCGATTATATCTTCTTCATCTGGTTGGTTTATTTCTCCACATTTTTTATTATTTTTTTGCATACTGTCTCTATCTATTTTTGATCTTTGGTGTTCATCAGGTGTATTTTCTATTCCATTCTCAGATTCCGGTCTTTGATTGTTATCTTGGTTTCCTTTTTTTGATTGTTTTTTTGATGAGGCTTTATCTGTTTTGGAGTGACTTCAATTCTTTTGCCTTCTTTTTCAGTGGTTAGTTTGTCTGCCTCAAACAGCTGTGATAGTACTGACTGATCAGCAACTTTCAGCAAACTTTGCTTCATATTTCTTTGTATGTCATCTATTTGTTTATAATTTTTTTGCATGTCACCCATCTCTTGGTCACACTCTTAATGTTTGGCATATTTTTTTTTCTTATCTGGCCTTGTCTGATTTTCTGTTCCTCCCTTTGTATATTCTTTACCTGTCATTTCTGCCCATTTTTTAAAATTTTTTTGCATGTCATCTATTTCTCGGCCAGTCTCGGGGTGTTTGGGATTTTCTATCTTCTTGTCTGGGTTTGCTTGATCCTCCAGTTGCTCTGTTGTGTATTTTTTAATTAATATTTGCTCTGTTTTAGCTGTTGACTGGTCATTGCTGTTGTGCTTTCTTCCACAGTCTATTGCCAGGTGATCTCTACTTCCACACACAAAACATTGTGGCCTAAGCCCTTTAATTTGTATAGTCAGTATTGCTTCCTGATCCATTATTATGCTTGGGATGTCTTCAGGTCTTATGCCTTCATTCATTTTGATCTTGAAATAGAAGCTGTTTGAATAAACTAGTGTAGGCGTGTCTGAGCGATATATTGGCTTCATGTATATCGGTTGCCCAAAGGGTTTCATTAATTTTGTAAAATCGTGTATATTATACCCAAAATAGGTATTTTTAATAATGCCAGTGTGATAGTTTTGCGTTCTCTATCTACAATCACAAGAACATAATTTTCTAAAGTATTAATTTTTTCTTGAAAATCTGTACATTGCGTTTCATTAATGAATTCTACCGCCAGATATCTTGAGTTGGTATGCTCTCCTATGATTGAAACTGAGCTCCACATTTTGTTGTTAGATAACTCTTTATATAGTATTTCCTTTGGAAACTTGTAGAGAGAGAGATTTCTATCTGTTGCTGCTAAGACGATTGATTTATTTGAAAAAAATCTCTTAAATGACATAAATAATTTTTTCGGTATGGTTTCATTAAATCTGCTATTTATCTCTTGCACTTCTTCTTTTAAACAAACGTTTTGTAAAGGCACATCGGCATCATATTCATTCATATTTATATCATTTACTTCATTCAGGTCATTCTGATTGGCTCTTCTAAATCTTGGGATTTGTTTTGCGTTTTGCAAATTAAATTCAGCTATGTTCGCATATGTTGTCTGTGCTCTAATGTTGCTATATATTCGTGAAGTCTGATTCGCGCCAAACTTTATCTTGGATTCTGATGTGGACGCCATATTGACAATATCTAGCGTCTGAATAGCGCTTAGAAAAATTAAAAGTTATAAGCAATAAATCACTTACTTTGTGAGTAAAAAGTCCGTTTTCCCTGATAGGTGTGAATATTAATTATCTTCAAGTGATGTTTTAAGCAACTGTTTTTTGGCAATTCAGTATTTTTTTATACTTTTGTTGGAAACGTTTATCTACTTCTTCTAACTAAAGGCACAGCAGGACCGCATCAATTATTATTATTATTATTATTATTATTATTATTATTATTATTATTATTATTATTATTATTATTATTATTATTATTATTATTGTATATAATTTTAATGCGCAAATACGCGCACAATAACCGAGCTTCATCAGAATTAAATAACAATATATTATAAACTCAAAATAATTATAATATCTAAAGAATAATGCCGGAGCGCTTTCAAGAGAACTTAGCTCTCATAATCATGGGCAACAAAGAATAAACATAGCGTGTTGGTATATGCTAAAATATGCTGATATATGTAAATTAGTTGAAAATAAATATTATTATTATTATTATTATTATTAAATTATTATTATTATTATTATTATTATTATTATTATTATTAAATAAATGAATTGAATTAACTTTGTTATGGTATAACATTATGGGGTGGCACTGCAGCATATTTTTTGAAGTCTTTGCAAACACTACAAAATTTTACATCAAGAATTATTTTGTTTAAACCTTTGGATTTGCCAAGACTTGAATTATATAAGTGTGCTGGAGTTTTAACTATTAATCAATTATTTTTAGTGAATATTTTGTGTTATTATATTAAATGCAAAGGAATGAATAAAATAATTCTTCATCAATAATGGTAACTAGATCAAGTGATTTTGATTTATTTTTTGAACCAGGATATATTAAATGTCTTTGTAGATATCAGAAATGTTATCTTGGTCCAAGATTTTACAATATTTTTATAAGGAACATTGGATTTAATGTTAATGACCTATCAAGAAAAACTTTGAGAAAATTCATTATAGACTGGATTATAATTGATGATAATGAAAAACTTTATTTCTATTTAATTATTTTATTATATATTAATGTTATTTTAATTTTATTTGCACATGTACTTTTGTTAAGCTCCTTGAATTAAATTATTATTATTATTATTATTATTATTATTATTATTATTATTATTATTATTATTATTATTATTATTATTATTATTATTATTATTATTATTATTATTATTATTATTATTATTATTATTATTATTATTATTATTATTATTATTATTATTATTATTATTATTATTATTATTATTATTATTATTATTATTATTATTATTATTATTATTATTATTATTATTATTTTAAGAGAATTTATTTTGTTTTACTATCTATTTTATTTTATTTATTTATTTTTATTTATTTATTTTTTCTTTATCACTTTTTTTTCTCTCTTTTTGGTTTTATTTGTGTTGTTCTCATTATCTTTGTGGGTAACATGGTAGGCCTTTCTTGATTTTACACGAATGTCAGAGGTATGAGGACTAAATGTGTTCAAATTAAACAATTTTTTGAAGCAGAACATTTTGATCTTATTTTACTTACAAAAACTTGGTTGAATCAACAATTTCCTGAATGTTCTTTTCTTGATGATAGATTCAGTATTTTGTGAACTGACAGATCTATGGATAATATTTCTAGAGGTGGTGGTACTCTGATTGCTCTTCATAAAGATGTTTTTTTAAAGAACTTTCTTTTTCTTCTTCTTTTGTGAATCTACTTGGTGTGAAATTACTTTAAATCACAATTTTAAATTTATTTTAGGTAATGTTTACCTCAAACCCACTTTGTCATTGTTGGAGTTTGATTATTTTTTGACATCACTTAAAGATTTTCTGATTGGCTATGATAATATTATTATTACTGGTGATTTAAATATTCCGGATTTATATCAGGGTAGAATTATTACACACTTTTCTTTTTTGTCTTCTAAAGCTTCTAGAATGTTACAGTTCTGTAAATTTTTAGGACTTAAGCAATATAACCCATTTGTTAATTCCTCTCATTGTACTTTGGATTATATTTTATGTAATTCAACAGTAGTTAATAATTTTCAAGTTGTCTCTGTTAATTTTCCTATTGATGCTCATCATCTACCTTTTAAGTTTTATATTAACGTTTGTCACTCAAAGATTAATTTTTCCAATATTTCAAGAAAGGATTATGGGAAGGGTAATTATGTTGATTTTTGTAGAAACTTTTCTAAAGTTAATTGGAATTTTTTGTATTCTTTTAATGATGTAAATCATTGCTTGGATGGGTTTTTAAAGATTCTTAATAGTTTTATTGATTTGTATATTCCCAATAAGCGACCTTTTTATAAGGGTTTTCCTCGTTGGTTTTCATGCAATCTTATTAAAATTATTAAAAGGAAGTCTTATCATCGTAGACTTTATTTTAAAACACAGAATATCTTTTTTTATAATAATTTTATTAATTTCAGAAGATTGGTGAAGCATGTTTATAAAAGAGATTTGAAGAATTATATTAGAAAAATTGAGGTTAATATTTCATCTAACCCTAAAGAATTTTGGGATTTCATTAAAAGTCTGGTTTGGATAGAAAAAGAGTTCAAGCTACTCATGGTTTCACTTTAAGTGCAAATGACTTTTCAAAACATTTTGCTGATGTATATTCATCACATGATGCAATATCTTCAAATATTGCATTATTTTGTAATTTTTCAACTGTTCATTGTATGATTGACCATATTTCTAAGGATGATGTTCTTATGGCTATTAAGCAACTTAAAATTCATTCTAGTTTGGGAAATGATAATATTCTTTCATTTATTTACAAAGGGCTAGCTGAATTTATTGCAGTACCTCTTGCATTTATTTTTAATTTATCACTGAATTCTTATGTTTTTTCTAATGTGCTTAAGTGTGCCAAAATGGTCCCAATTTTTAAGAATGGATCATGTGATTGTGTTAATAACTATAGACCTATTTCTGTTTTACATACTATTGCTAAAATTTTTGAGAGGTGTGTTTATAATAAAATTATTTTAGATGTTAGTAAACTCATTTGTTCTTCACAGGATGGTTTTATACCTAATAGATCTGTAGAAACTAATTTGCTAACAATTTATGATCATATAGCTCACGCAATTGAGGACCAGCAGAGACTTGATGTTATTTATTTTGATTTATCAAAAGCTTTTGATAAAATAGACCACAGTATTCTTCTTCACAAATTATATCAAATGGGTTTTTCTACTAAGCTTGTTTATTGGTTTCAATCCTTTCTTCATGGTCATACTGCATATATTAAATTTAATAATACTATTTCATCTAATTTTAAATGTAATTTGGGAGTTCCTCAGTGTAGTATTTTAGCACCTATGCTTTTTAACATTTATATGAATGACCTTAAGGATTGCTTAAAATCTTCTTATCTTTTGTGCTATGCAGATGACTGTAAAATCTTTAGAAGAATCACATCTGTGTTTGATTGCACTCTTTTTCAAAAGGATATAGATAATTTTAGTGCTTGGTGTGATCTAAATAATATGACTGTTAATTTCAGTAAATGTTCCTTAGTTTCGTATTCTAAAAAATCTGAAGTTTTGCATTTTTCTTATTTTATTAATTCTCACAAAATTGCATCCATTGAATCCCAAAAAGATTTGGGAGTTATATTTTCTAGTAATGGATCCTTTTTTCCTCATTTGAAAATGATTATTGGTAAGGCTTTAAAAATTGTAGGTACTATTCTAAGGTTTGGTTATCATTTCAGTAGTGATACAAAATTTAAATTATTTTTATCATTGGTTCTTCCCATCACTGATTATTGTTCAGTCATTTGGAATCCTAGCTCTAAACAGGGATGTAATTTATTACAATCAGTCTCTAATAAGTTTTCTAAATATGTTTCTTTGGGAAATAAAATTGTTGTTCATCTTTCTTTTAGAAGTCAATATAGAGATCTTAAATATCTTTATAAACCTGTTAATAAAATAGTTCTTTTATCTAACACAATTTCTACTGTTATAATTAGATCTCATGTGCATGATACTCGGTCTGCTTCTGTTTGTTACATTAAAACTTGTCATTCCAATGTTCTTAGATTTTCTCCTTTATTTAGGCTACCACCTTTATATAATCAGATTTGTAGTAATATTAATTACTTCAATTTAGATTATAATCAATTTTGTAATGTTATTAAATTTAAATGCCAGATTTGATTAGTTTAACTGGATTATATATATATATTATAACGATCCGAATGAAATGGTAGATCGCATCGCACCGCACCGCACTACCAAAGGGCGCCATCTAGGCATTTGAGCCTAGAAAAATTTATACAGTAGGCAGATACGCGCTGTTAGGATTCCACTTTATTTACATATTTAGATCGTTAGCCCATTGTCACTAGCTCAGCGGAGACGCCGAGATAAAAATCTATAAATTTTATATCTTAAATATAAAAGAATAAAATAATAAAAGCCACTGCCAGAAATTAACACAGAAAATTATTTATTTATGCACATATAAAATATTATTTAAATCCGAGGAATAAGTTTAACATTTAGATTTTTATCTTAATTTTTAATTTTACATTTAAAATAGCTTGCTATAATGTTTAATATTTTATTTAGAGGGTCGAGTATGAATGGACTACATAGGTCTGCATTTGAAAGGAAAATATTCTTCCCTGATTTAACCTTAGGCAACAAATTTCACAATCAACTGGCGCCAATCCATCTGATACATTCATGTATTCAATGTAGCATGATACGACAACACAAAATACTATATTGTCAGGAATGTACATCTGAACAATAAGTAGAAATAGAGAAGACATTGACTCTCCACCAACAGGAATGTGACATCTGTGGGCAAGTAGATCAATAAACTAAAAACTCCATAGGAATGGACTGCGGTCTTCTGCCGACTTACAAACCCATCCATAGGCAAACAGAGGGTGTAGGCGTATATCTATAATCCTGCCCGTAGCGGATCTCATACTACATTTACTAATTACACAAATATATCCAATCCATTGAACCAATTCAACTACGAAATGAATAACCTAAGATTTACCCTCCCTTAATACAACTTTACAAAACTATATAGCCATTCGCGCCCGACTTAATTTTAACATTTATATACGTTCGCACAGATTTATTTAAAAATGTTGGGTATAGATCGATTACACAGATTCCACGGTCAAAAACATTTCAAAATAAACATAAACGATCAAAATACAAAATTATTGATACCGACAATCGCAGAGGGAAACTTATAAGTAACCCAATAGTATTCACCATAAGATACTTGCGTTGTCACCAATAACTTAAAAGACATCCGAATAAATACATTTTAGATACTCACCGTAAGGTATCATTATTTATCGAATATCTATATATTTTGATCAAATATGAAAACGCAAAACATAGTTAACCGATAACGAATCCATGCAAGCGTCTATAGACAACTTAAATGTAATGCATTTAATAATTTCTACAATAAAATATTACTACACATAAAATATTAAAAGGGAAATGATTCTTTTAACAATCGGGAAAGATATAAAATTAACCATTATTAATTTGATTTAAAACTTACAAAAAGTCAGATAAGAGTCCATTTTAAATAAGTCGGCTTGTTTATTAATTTGTTCAACTTGACGAAAGTTCTTGATTAAGGTTATGATTTTAACAATTGTTCAGTTCTATTGCTTACGGTAGAGAAGTCCCTGTTCCCGTTGGCAATTCCCACGCAGATTTTCCTGGAAGACCGGTCTGATGTTTTGGAGATGGCAGTTGCTGGTTCTGTCCTGGTATCACAGTCTTTGCATTTTTTAAATAAGTGAGTGAGGACTACAAGTGCGTCTTGTTGCCAGACCCACCAAAATCAAGTTGGAAAAGCCCTTCAACTCAATATTTTTTTCTTTTTATATCATCCACAAGGATTCACTGAACAAAACGTCACTAATCTGTTTTTTCATTATGGTCCGGGCCAAGGCTTAGTGCTTCCATTTGTCAAGCTAAAATCTCTTTCTTCTCTTATCTAACTTTCCATCTGACTTTTTAATTAAACAGCTTTTAGATAATTAATAAACAACCATTTTCCTTTCTAGATTACAGGAATTAATTAATACCTGTTTTTATTTCAATCTTGTATTTTTTTATTAAAAAAAATACGTTCAAATACTTTTTTTTTTTTTTTGTTTATGAAAAAAAAATATTTTTAAAGTTTAACATCTGTGCAAATGTATACACGTTTAACAATGTTTTAATTTTAGCGTTTAGTTTTTTCCTTTTATTTGCGAACTTTTAAGTTTTTATTTTAAATTAATGTAACGACATATTTATATATCGTTACATATCAGTAAACTTCCTCAAAAAACAAAAAACATTTAAAAAAAAAAAAAAAGGTTTTACTTAGTGTTAGTAATTAATTACGTTACACAAATTGATTACAGTATATATGAAAATTTTAAAAGGACAAAACTTTTTTTTAAAAGACAAAACAGTAATTACATACAAATATAATGATAAAAAAAATGTTGACTGTTGATTCCTTATTACCAGCTAAATTTCTGCCCCCTCCCTTCCAAGTTTCATTTCTTCTACCTTTAACTATTACTTAGGCAAGTTGAACGATTAGATTTTAATTTAACAAGACTTTTTTTTAAAAAAAATTATGATTTATAATTATTATTACGTTTTATTTATTAGTTTTTATTCCTCGAATTTATCTCTACATGTGCACAATTTTTCTTACTGGCAACACTTTTTAAACAAAACTTCAAACTGCAACTCCACGTCAATACAAACAAATATATTTATACAATTTCAGAAAAAAAAATTTACGGGCATCGATTTATTTTTAAAATTCTCAGGGCACTCGTGATTTATTAAAGATAGAAAATTTCATCAACATCAATTCCCCTTCTCAGGGTCAATCTCTGAGGTAAGGCCACACTTGGGACGCCAATTATAACGATCCAAACGAAGTGGGAGATCGCATCGCACCGCACCGCACTACCAAAGGGCGCCATCTAGGCATTTGAGCCTAGAAAAATTTATACAGTAGGCAGATACGCGCTGTTAGGATTCCACTTTATTTACATATTTAGATCGTTAGCCCATTGTCACTAGCTCAGCGGAGACGCCGAGATAAAAATCTATAAATTTTATATCTTAAATATAAAAGAATAAAATAATAAAAGCCACTGCCAGAAATTAACACAGAAAAATATTTATTTATGCACATATAAAATAATATTTAAATCCGAGGAATAAGTTTAACATTTAGATTTTTATCTTAATTTTTAATTTTACATTTAAAATAGCTTGCTATAATGTTTAATATTTTATTTAGAGGGTCGAGTATGAATGGACTACATAGGTCTGCATTTGAAAGGAAAATATTCTATCCCTGATTTAACCTTAGGCAACAAATTTTGCAATCAACTGGCGCCAATCCATCTGATACATTCATGTATTCAATGTAGCATGATACGACAACACAAAATACTATATTGTCAGGAATGTACATCTGAACAATAAGTAGAAATAGAGAAGACATTGACTCTCCACCAACAGGAATGTGACATCTGTGGGCAAGTAGATCAATAAACTAAAAACTCCATAGGAATGGACTGCGGTCTTCTGCCGACTTACAAACCCATCCATAGGCAAACAGAGGGTGTGTGGCGTATATCTATAATCCTGCCCGTAGCGGATCTCATACTACATTTACTAATTACACAAATATATCCAATCCATTGAACCAATTCAACTACGAAATGAATAACCTAAGATTACCCTCCCTTAATACAACTTTACAAAACTATATAGCCATTCGCGCCCGACTTAATTTTAACATTTATATACGTTCGCACAGATTTATTTAAAAATGTTGGGTATAGATCAATTACACAGATTCCACGGTCAAAAACATTTCAAAATAAACATAAACGATCAAAATACAAAATTATTGATACCGACAATCGCAGAGGGAAACTTATAAGTAACCCAATAGTATTCACCATAAGATACTTGCGTTGTCACCAATAACTTAAAAGACATCCGAATAAATACATTTTAGATACTCACCGTAAGGTATCATTATTTATCGAATGTCTATATATTTTGATCAAATATGAAAACGCAAAATCTAATTAACCGATAACGAATCCATGCAAGCGTCTATAGACAACTTAAATGTAATGCATTTAATAATTTCTACAATAAAATATTACTACACATAAAAATATTAAAAGGGAAATGATTCTTTTAACAATCGGGAAAGATATAAAATTAACCATTATTAATTTGATTTAAAACTTACAAAAAGTCAGATAAGAGTCCATTTTAAATAAGTCGGCTTGTTTATTAATTTGTTCAACTTGACGAAAGTTCTTGATTAAGGTTATGATTTTAACAATTGTTCAGTTCTATTGCTTACGGTAGAGAAGTCCCTGTTCCCGTTGGCAATTCCCACGCAGACTTTCCTGGAAGACCGGTCTGATGTTTTGGAGATGGCAGTTGCTGGTTCTGTCCTGGTATCACAGTCTTTGCATTTTTAAATAAGTGAGTGAGGACGACAAGTGCGTCTTGTCGCCAGACCCACCAAAATCAAGTTGGAAAAAGCTCTCTAACTCAATATTTTTTTCTTTTTATATCATCCACAAGGATTCACTGAACAAAACGTCACTAATCTGTTTTTTCGTTATGGTCCGGGCCAAGGCTTAGTGCTTCCATTTGTCAAGCTAAAATCTCTTTCTTCTCTTATCTAACTTTCCATCTGACTTTTTAATTAAACAGCTTTTAGATAATTAATAAACAACCATTTCCCTTTCTAGATTACAGGAATTAATTAATACCTGTTTTTATTTCAATCTTGTATTTTTTTATTAAAAAAAATACGTTCAAATACTTTTTTTTTTTTTTTTGTTTATGAAAAAAAAAAATTTTTAAAGTTTAACATCTGTGCGAATGTATACACGTTTAACAATGTTTTAATTTTAGCGTTTAGTTTTTTCCTTTTATTTGCGAACTTTTAAGTTTTTATTTTAAATTAATGTAACGACATATTTATATATCGTTACAATATATATATATATTGTAATGTTTATTTATATATGTTGCAAATATATTGGCATTTGGTAAAAGCTAAAAAATAAAAGTAAATTTGGATTTTTTTTTTGACTAATTTTTTTTAAAAAAATAACATACAGTGAAAGTTAAATTATTTTTTCGTATTTTTTTAATGTAATTAGAAATAAAAGTAGAATTGGAGAGAACAAAAGACATAAATTACCAATCTAGATAAGAGAAAGTAAAAATACTTCAACTAATTAAAGATGGCAGAATTTTGCTGAAAAAAATAAAGACTTTGTTACATAAATTTTATAAAGAATATATAAGATTATCAATGTATATTTTGACAAACAAAAGATATGCGCAGAAGTTGGAAAACTGGGCCTCTAGTATAAAAGGCAGATGTCAGTTCGAAGAACATCTTGTTCCGTTAGTCTCTGTAGTCGGTTCTGGATAACAATAATACATCCAGGATCGCCCTACACTGAAATAATTTGGCGTGCTGGAGTGAACCGGAGCTTCTGCGAACATCGTGCCTGAAGATGTACACCAGGAAAAGCCTTCGTGAACGACTAGGAGAATGGACCACAAGATCAAATAATAACCAAAAGGCCGAGCTCATTCTACCCAAAAAAGTATGCATAGTTATCTACTACTGAATTCACAAAACTTACCGGTAAGTTATACTTCATTACTCCTGATTGTGACCAAATTAAACGTTTTCAAACAATTTCTAAAAGTATGTTTAAACAATCCCGATAGAGACATTAATTTTCTTGTACAAGAGACATTCATTTTTTTAAGGAACTTTCTAGAAGAAATTTAGATATGAACAGTAATTGTAAAATTGTTTTTTATTAATGGATTCACATCTGAGTTGTGTTCTCTCTAATTTACTTGATAAGTAATTTATTTCAAATATTTTTTTAGTCTATTAGAATAAAAATATTTCTAAAACCAATTTTCATTTGTGCGTTATTAATAATAATTATTATTTTTTTATTATTAGTCTAATGAGATTTAAAACGTAATTTACCTTTGCCAATATGTTTCAATAAGCCCAGGAATAATAATCTTAAAAAAATAATTCTCGTTACGGTATGATGTAATACTGATTAGTTTAAAAATATCTTTTCTTTTTAATTTGCAAGATGCTATGTGACGGTTCAGTGGGTTCTTGCAGAACTCTGGCACCTTTCAAATAAATTAAAAGCTGATGTCGTCGATAGCATAATTCTCAACAATTACAAGGCCAAGTTGATCAGAAAATATAGCTATGTTTTTAATAGAAATTGAAATACAACTTTTTTTTTTTTGACATAGCTTGATCAACTCGCATGCAATTTATATTAGTGTGTAAAGGCCTAAAAATACAGAAAACGTTGTAATATATATATATGTTAAATTGTTTTTTTATTATTATTTTGTTATATGTTTTATATTCATCCCTTTTATTTATTTGTTATTATTAATGTCTTAATAATAATTGTTTATATGCTGATGTTTAATTTTACTTTAGATTTTTAAATGTGTTAATTATCTTTTATTAAAATATGGCACATACTTATATTAATAATTTGTCATTTAAACTCATTTATGTATTTATATATTTGTTATGGTGCAATACTGTAATTGGCGCTATGCTGTAGTTTTGTACAGTAAATAAAATGAATTGAATTGAATTGAATTATTATTATTATTATTATTATTATTACTATTATTATTATTATTATTATTATTATTATTATTATTATTATTATTATTATTATTATTATTATTATTATTATTATTATTATTATTATTATTATTATTATTATTATTATTATTATTATTATTATTATTATTATTATTATTATTATTATTATTATTATTATTATTATTATTATTATTATTATTATTATTATTATTATTATTATTATTATTATTATTATTATTATTATTATTATTATTATTATTATTATTATTATTATTATTATTATTATTATTATTATTATTATTATTATTATTATTATTATTATTATTATTATTATTATTATTATTATTATTATTATTATTATTATTATTATTATTATTATTATTATTATTATTATTATTATTATTATTATTATTATTATTATTATTATTATTATTATTATTATTATTATTATTATGGATTGAAGTTAGTTTAAAAAATAAAAATAAAATATTGTTAGGTACTATATATCTTCGACCTACTTTGTCAATGAATGATTTAGATGCATATTTAGTTAAGGTTGAGGATATATTGGTGAAATATAAATATGATATTATTATAGTTGGGGATTTTAATGAAGCTGATTACTCAAGACATAGTAATAAGAATGTTGATAATAGTAAACTTTATAGATTAAAAATTTTTGTTGAGTTGGTTAGTTTAATTCAACTTAATAGTATTATTAATTTTAGGGGTGGTATGTTGAATTTATTGTTTTGTACTAAGAATGATTTGAAGTGCAAAGAGGCTGATCAAGCTCTTTTGTCCCCTGATCCTTATCATCTACCTTTGGAATTTGTAATAGATGGTTCTCATGAACATATAAAGCCTATGGTAAATAGTACGAGAGATTACAAACATGGTGACTATTATGGCCTTTATAAAGCTTTTGAGGACATTGATTGGAACATAATTTTGATGGAAAATGATCCAAATATAGTGGCAAATAATTTTGTTGGTATAGTTCAAAATTGTCTAGATCAATATATTCCTGTTAGGCATTATTTAAATACTAATAACAAATATCCTAAATGGTTTTCTAGGGAATTGTGTAAGGGCTTAAATAGAAAGCACAAATATCATAGGTTATATAAACTAACTAATGATAAAGAATTGTATAAGAAATTTAGTGGATTGCATGCTTATACTAAAATTCTTATGAAAAGAGATTATAATAATAATTTAAATAGAGTTGAAGAAAATTTTAGGAATAATCCACAAATGTTTTGGAATTATATAAAAGATCTTAATATTGTTGGAAGTAAAAGTTGTAGATATAATGTAATTAGGCCTTCTATGGATGATCTAGTCAATCATTTTACTAATATGTACTTAGACACTTCAAGTAATGATAATATGGTTGATATTAAATTTAATAAAGAGAGTTTTTGGAATATAGATGTTAATAAAATTGCAATTCCTGAAGTGTTTACTGCAATTTCTAAACTTAAATCAAAATCTTCTATGGGATATGATAATATTCCTAATTTTATTATCAAGGGTTGTGCTGAATGTTTGGTAGCACCATTGCATTATATCATTAATATATCAATTGAGAAAACTATTATTCCTGATATATTTAAGATAGCTAAGATTGTACCAATTTTTAAAAAAGGGGATAGATCTGATTCTGGTAATTATAGACCTATTTCAATTCTGTCACCTTTTGCTAGAATTTATGAAAGGTGTATTTATAGTAATATTATTGTAGATATGATTAAGGTATTACCTAGTTATCAGCATGGTTTTTTACCTGGTAGATCTGCTGAAACTAATTTAATGGTGATATCTGATCATATTGCTCATGCCTTATCTGATCAGAAGCAATTAGATGTATATTTTGATATGACTCAGGCATTTGACAAAGTTTCATATATTAGACTAGTCCTCATAAACTTAAAATGTTGGGTGTTAGTCCTCATTTAGTTGAGTGGTTTTCCAATTATTTGAGGGGTCGTAAATCTTATGTACATATGGATAAAACTAATTCTCTTTTTTTTGATAATATGATAGGTGTTCCTCAGGGAGGAATATTAGCACCATTGCTTTTTAATGTTTATATGTGTGATCTTGATCATAGCATAAAAAATAGTATGATACTTACTTATGCTGATGATTGTAAGTTATTTAAAAGAATTATTACTTATAGTGATCATATTGAGGTTCAAAAGAATATAGATAGTTTTATTATATGGTGTAGGTATAACAACATGGAGATTAACATTAATAAAACATGCATTGTTTCCTATACTAATAAAACTGAAAAATCTGTTTATCGATATAAAATTGAGAATGGTGTTATTAAATATAAAGAGACTATATCTGATTTAGGAATTATATTTTGTAGCAATTTTACTTTTAATGTGCATATTAAATGTATTATTAATAAAGCATACAGAAAGATGGGCTGTATTTTGAGATATGGGAGAGATTTATCTATTTCCATAAAATATAGGTTATTTTTTTCCCTTGTTGTTATAGTTTTAGAATATAATTCTTGTATATGGAACTTCAATCTGATTAATATTCAGTC
>JAQFVV010007425.1:0-91634 GCA_028023455.1 Epiperipatus broadwayi | reverse complement strand
CAATTTCATAGGGGCTTTCATAAAGATACATGAATTTCTTCTAAATATATGTTTCCGGAGATTACTCACATGGGGAGTTCTAATTAAAACAAAATCATGAACTTTAAAAAGGATGTGGACCGGTTTTGGAATAACGAGTGCATTTATCACCCCATCTTAAGGTTAAATTCTGGCCATTGTTTCTTGGTCATGTCTCCACATTAATATTTTCTCCACTATTATGGGTACTCAAAAGTTTTGATTAGTAAAAAGGTTCAGGTCTACCATAAGGGGCAGCTGAATTGGAGACAATCATAGTAGACTCATTATTTGATATATTTATATAATTAATCACCTGTGGCAACTTATTGACCCACTGTTTGTGATCCCATTCTATATATACTCGGAACAACCTACTTATCTCACGCATGATTCTTTCACTTGGATTGGATTGGGGATTTCTAATCGAGCACATGATATGTTGAATATTTTGCTACTAACCCCACTCTTTTTCCATGTACCAGAAATGAATGCAGTATGCAAAGTCGGTAAATATTGAAGCTGGTTTCTCCTATTAATGGAATTTGATAAGTTTCCAAGCACTTAATAACATTTTTTAGCATCTGTTTTTGAACTGGGTAAGCAGAGACATATTTGGTAAAAACATCATACATCACAAGAATAAATTTTTGACGGTTGAAAAGGGGTGGAAGTGGTCCATAAAAGTCCAGTGCCAATAATTCATTGGGCTGACTGGGCAGTATGGCTGAAGTGTTCCCACACAATGCATTTATTTTGAAACTTGAATTTTTAAACAAACTCGCATTCCCTAAGTCTACGGTCAATGGATTCAGACATCTTATGAAAATAAAAATGCTTAATAATAATAGGTTCAATTTTCTGAATTCCATAGTGTCCATATTGAGTGTCAACATACTCTATGGAGTTTATTGAATCAACATAAAGGAATAATCACTCTCCAAGAATTTTCATCTCCCTTTTTTAATTTCTTCATTAAAATTCTATCTTTTAAACCTATACCCTTCTTTAATTCTATCAGCATATCTACTTCTTCTGACCTAATTTAGCTGGATCTGATAAGAAGTGAACTATTGTCTCCAGCTCCAGCATCCTGTGCTTGCAGTAATTCTAAATTTGTATAATCTCTAACTATTTCTTCCCTCTAACAAACTAGACATATTACAAATAATTATATTTCCAGCACTGGGTTCTGATAATTAATTGAAACAGGATTGCGGCTAAGAATATCTGCAATGACATTATCCTGTCCTGAACAATATATGATTTCATACTGATACTGTTGGAGATAGAGGCTCCATCTGATTAATCTTTCATTATTAAGGTAACTTTTGTTGAGAAACTCTAAAACTACGATGATCAGTTAATACCATAATTTTCGATCCCAACAAAAGCTGTCTAAGTTTTTTGAAATCCCCACACAACAGCTAATGCCTCTTTTCTCTGGTGGTATAGTTAAGTTCCGCCTTCTTAAATGCTCGGCTTAAGAAATATAAGACCCTGTGTTCCTTATTCTCATTAAATTGGTATAGAATCACCCCCTGAACCGAACCCACTACTGTCTGTTTGCAAATAGAACTTTTTATTTAAATCTGGGATAGGCTAAAATTACTGCTTTTAAAAAGTTATCTTTAATAATTTGAGGGGCCCTTGTATGTTCCTGGTCCACCTCCATTTTTCACACTCCTTTTTAATAAAACAGATAAGTGCATAGTATCATATGAAATTTTTAATAAAACCTGTGATAGTAATTACACAGTCCCAAAAACGATTCGGCGCTTTGTCTTAGGACGGGAAAACCTTTGAATGGTGGCAATTTTGTCCTGGGGTGAGTGGTTTGACCTCTTCAGCATTAACCAAATGACCAAGAAAAGAGATTTCTCGGGCAATTAAAATACATTTTTCTAAGTTGATTTTTATATTGTTATCTGAACACTCACAAAGAAACATGCTAAGATGCTGTAGAAATGATCATTTAAATTTTCCGAAGCAATGACAATATCATCGAGATATATAACTAACAAATTTTTCATAATTCTTTTGAAAGACCATATTCAAGCATCTGATAAGGCCACTATTAATTAAACCAAAGGGCATCCTTTGAAAAATATAAGATTGGCCCTGGTAACGGAATGCCTTTATGGAGTGGGATTTGCCAATAGCTGGCGGTTAAATCAAATGTGGAGAATATGCTCTTCCCTTTGAACTTCGTCAATAATTCCTGAATAGGTGATGGTATGTCATGCTCTGGGACAGTATGCTGGTTAAGGGTATGTGCATCCAGACAGACTCTAATGATCCATCTTTCTTTTTGACTACTACTAATGGATTCACATAAGACGAAGGGTTGGGCTTAATTATTTGCCAGTCAATCGCTGTTGAACCTCTGCCTGTATTGATAAGGAATAGGATAAGTACGCTGCTGGAAAGGCTCATTATCCTTCAAATTGATTCTATGGACATACCTCTTTAAATATACCAGGCATTTTTGGAGAAAACATAACGATACTGGGAACAACAACTGAAAAAAATGGTTTATAATATTCTGTGCCAATAATACATGAACCATCCAACTTAACTTTAATATTTACGCTGAACTGTTGTCTCCTGTATGGTCATTAATTGATTCATCTCGACTATTACAATTGACTACAGTAGGCACCCTCCTCTTCACATCCAAAAGTTTCATATCTCTTGTAATTAATATAACAATTATTTAGAGTCATGAAAATCCGAACCAATTATGGTTTCACGAATCAAAACTTGCAAGATTAAAAGACATGCTCAAATTTGCACAAATTAATTTCTAATGTAATAAAAACTTGTCTATTAGATAACTTAGTCTTCTTTCCATTAGCAAGTATTGTACCCTAACTGCCTTAGTTGGTAAAATTGGAATAGATTGGATCAATGATTGAATTTTCAAAAGTAAGTTTTTTCAGACAAACAAGGAAGCTTGACTGCCTGAATCAATTAAGGTGTTGACAACAATTTCTGAAATGATAATCTTTATCATGGTACAGTTGTACAAGATAGATGGCTCAGACATCTTGCCAGGTTCCAAATAATCAATGTCAAGGTCTATGTTATTGATAATCCACATCATGTTGAAAACTCTTTATATGTTTAGAAATAGGGCCTCCGAAGTGAGGAATATTCCAAGGTAGGTCCTTTTTAATTTAATGCCCTGCTATTTTTACTACCTTTTATATTTTTCTTTGGCATCATTTGGATACCACTAGTAGAAGGTTGACTTTCATTTAGAATCCTTCTCTTCACTGTCGGCTCATTGAGGTGGCTATCTTATTCAACTATAGGTATCTGTCCTATAGTATCCCTTTTCTCTACTTAACTTCCTTCTTCCCACATATGACTTATCTGTGAAATTGATATTGCCCATCGTAGGATGGGTGTCCCTATTTACCCTAATCCTATTATCAATATTCCTATCACTGGTTTCCAGCGAATTCAAAATCCCGACTACCTCTTCTAATGGCATGTCTGTCACCAGCAATCAAGACCTGCTCGATATGCCTCGGTAAATTATATAAAATTATTCCCATAATTTGGGTCTCAGATAAAGGATAAGCTGTCAACGTTTTCAGTTTGACGGCCTGACTCCTGAAAAACTGAGTGTAACTGCCTCTATGTACCTGATATCTTTCCTGAGATATTTGATACCTTAGGTTATCTTTAATATCTTCCCCCAAAAACTGGCTAACATAAGATATTTAAAGTCCCCATATGTTTCCCTTCGTTTTATAAATAACGATTGCCACCAATCTTTAGATGCCGCACACAAATGGTTTGTGGCAATAGCACCCTTTTCTACCTCAGATAATGACATAAGGTGAACACTCCAATAAATTCTGGAGATATTCATGTGAATCCTCCAGGTATTCTCCTTTAAAGAATTTTATTTGAGGAATTTTAAGGCCATGGAGCTATTACTTTCGGCTCTAAAATGACTTTATGTCTAGCCTCATTCAATGGATTGCATATTGATTCTACGGGACTTTGCTACTTGTATGAACCTTTGTAGATTACTTTTACTTATTATGACCATTATTGATTTCCTTAACCTGAGTTTCAGATACATTTTTACTGCAAACAAATTTATCCATATTAACAGTCCATAGCTTGCATACGACTTCCTAATCCTAACTTATAATTTTGCCATTCACAGTTCATTCTTTTAGAACTGTCCTTTAGGCCTACATATTTAAATGTTTAATTGGCTGGTTTAATCATTAATAGTTTCATCTTTCTTTAACTCAAGTTTATCTTCTTAGCCCCTTGATATACTGTACTCTACACTGAGTCATTAATTCTATTTCGGTTGAGATTATTATGTAATATTTGTGAATTATTCTTTAATATCCCAATAAAATTTTCTACTTTTCCTATAACTTGAATTAGCTCACTTTCTAGATTTTTATTAATCTCACATTGGGTCACCTCTTGAGTTTCTAACTTTATCTATTCTGCTAGTAATCTGGCTCTGACATCCTTTTTTACTTACATTGTCAGGTTCAAGAGTTACATTTTGGACTTCTTCTTTAAGTTTCTAAACTCACTCCTAGCACTATCTAATTCTCCCTTAATACATTCTATTTTATCCTGAACTTCATCGTTTAATACTACATATTGACTTTTGAAGCCCCGTTGAATAGCCCTTGATCAGTATTTTCGGCCCTTTCTGACTTTACTTTCGATTTCTTCCTTAATTTTTATTTCTAGTTTTTCGGAGGCCAATTTTGACTCTTCTACATGGTTTTTTAACTCTTCCCTTAGGTCTTTGATCTCCTGTACTGTGATTGTCCAATTTACTGTCCAAATTTTGAATTTGATTCTCTTAATCTCACTTTTTAATCTCACTATTGGAATTTTGTATTTGACTTTTTAATTCACTATTTGATTTATGTACTTGACTCTTCTAATTCACTTTTCAATTCACTATTTGCATTTTGTATTTGATTTTTTAATTCATTATTTGATTTTTGTACTTGACTTTCTATTTTACTTTCTAATTCACTATTTGAATTTTGTATTTGACTTTCTATTTTACTTTCTAATTCACTATTTGAATTTTGTATTTGATTTTTTATTTTACTTTCTGAGTTTTTTAATTCACTATTTAAATTTTGTAGCTGTGTAGACAAATTTTGTAATATTGTAAATATTTGGACTTGCTCATCCTCAGGTAGATCCTTTATTTACTTTAGCTTTTTTCGGATTAACTTCATCCAAAGATTCTTGTTCCTCTCTTACTTCTACATGAAAATATGGTGTTTGTGTATCTGGGGGATTGAAGCTCTTGGGATTCTCCCCCAAATCCTCTGAAGATATCCTGACTATCTTGGTTTTCACTCATTTTTTAAAATTTCACTCTTTCTGTTATTTGACAGTACTGAAATTAGTAATGAACTATTAATAATATTGATAAGAAATTATTGACAAGACATCCTGTCTCCTGCCTCTCCTACCAAAACAATCTACACTAAAACTATGTTCTGATAACTAATATCCCTAAAGTCCCAATATTAACCACCTAATATTCTTTCTCATATGCTACTTGGTCCATAGAAATCTCACCAACCCATTATGTAATATGGTATAAGTGCCAATCACATCACCAGTCAAGCAGATCATCATAAATGATAAAATCATTACAATATTTTATGGAATTGCTTACAGACCACAACATCATAAACCAACAAATTTATTTATTCAGTGGCAAAAGATTATGTCATAAAATAGACATTCATATAATATTTTATGGCTAAAGAAACAATTTATCATTGGCAAACATTTTCAATCAATGAACAATTAATTCATTCACGTGCAAATAATATTTATATTCATTTCAAGAAAATTTTACCAAATCTATTGTGGCTAACTATAGCCATCGATGGCCCCTATAGTTGGGCGGCCATTTCTAACCTAGTCAATAGAAATTAATCCATTTATTTATATCTAGAAATTTATTTTATTTCTTTTATTGATATAATTAATTATATTATCTTGCACTTGTGCCACTAATCTTCTGGTTGGTTGTCATTATATCAACCAGAATAAAAGCAACATATCTATTAATTTTCCAATATGATCTAAAATATTTTATTATTATACAATTAGAAGTTTCAATCTCTTAAGCCATGCCACGCTTGTAATATTGATCATAATTCATCACTCCTTAATTTAAGAGCACTTATAATAATGACATTAATCCCAGGGTTCTCAGTTATATTTAAGAAATGCTCGGCAGCATTGTGGTTGTCGCATATGACTGACATTCTGTTCGGCTATAGGAAACATTTACCTTATTTAAATTCCGGGTATCCGCATCCCCATATCAACTATTATAATATTTAAAGAGATGATAACCAGATTCAATAACAACGCATAATTTTGAATAATACAGCCCTTTTTATCCAGAATCTCAGTCGGAATGATGAAAAGACAAGGGTGCTTTTGTGTCCTTCCATCATCCATGACAACACAATAATTTAACTAAGATTTATTACTTAGACACTTCACTTAAATGTGCACGGAACAATGTGCAACCAAAGCTAGTAGTTTGGGAATAAAGTCATTTTTTACACACACATAAAATAACATGTCTTGGTCTGAAGTTTTCAATCCCATAAATAATTCTTATTAAACTAAAATATAATGAAATATTCCAATCTGCTTAAATTTATCTGTCTGGTGTATTGAGTTTTAGGAGTTTAATGATTTCGGACTCATGGAAAGTATTGTAGGTATTATGCAAATACACTCTTTATTTTAGCACACAAGAAAAATGACTCCAAAACAACTCGTAACAAGACTATAATTTATTATTAAATTTTAACAAGATTATAACTTATTATTACAGTTTAATAAAACTATCCTTTATTATTAACATAATAAACAAACATATATAATTTATTCGATCCCATATGGATAAAACAAAATATACCTAACATTAATTTGTCTATACTTTTAGACCTGGATTCAATTACTTCTTCATCTTCTTTTACATTTATGCAAATTGAATACAAAAAATAATACATATTATTATCGATACATCAACTCATCCTTTTACTGTATCTTATATGAACGGCTACTTAACTTTATTAACTAACGATCTGTTTTAAAACAAAACAATCTGATCCTAGGCAATACGTACAGACAATTTTTATTATCATATCTTTAATTAAATGATAGTTTTTATTTAGATAACTTATTATAATTTATGGGTTATTTATCAGAAGTTACACTTATCATTTTAATGTTTACCTTAATAACAACTGAAGTTTTTTATACACACTGTATTCCCTCAGTGTAAGTTATATTGTGAGTGCTACTTAATCATTAACCCGAATTAAACCTAGTATTTGAATCCTCCATTGGCAAATAAAATTTCTAAATCACGCAATTTTAAATCCTCTTATACTCTCTCCATTGACTTACGTAAGTGAATTACCAGCACTATTCCAATCAGACAATCCAGATATTGATCATAGATACTAGCACGCTTATTTATACTAAATGGATTCGAGGAATTAACTCTCCAATATACCCGTTTATCTTGCCATAACTTTCTAAACAAAACACAATAATCAACACCTTCCTTGGTGGAATTATCTTCTATTCTCTCAAGAGGAACATGAATAACATTTGAAGGTCTGTAGAGTTAACTACTACATTAAAATATTTTGTGACACCGGGCTCTTTGTTGGGCATAATAGGAACACACACCAAATATAATCCTCTCCGGGGATTTTAACGAATGAAATACACTAAATACGATATAAATTCTCCTGATCGTCCTAACTCTGAGAAGTGATCACTTGGGCTGTAAACATACCCGAATATTAGATTTATCTATTCCCTCATGGAAAATAAAGCTTTAAGACCATTTTCCAATCCACAAAATAAATACCTTACAATTATTACTTATGCGAATATTAAGTTTATACCAATGCTATATTGGAAAGACAAGCAAATACACTAATTACACTAACTTTATGTTCCGGGGTATACTTGGATCAACGTCTGAAATCAATGAATATCACAGAATAAAACCATACTAATTTTCACCTTCACAAAGAAACATTCAACAAGTAATTGGTAGCATAGTATCTTGAACTAAATCAAGTGAATGCGTTTAATAAAGAATAATTGGGAATAAGTTCCTCAATTAACATAGTATAAATTTGTTTCAAACTTTAAATAAGTAATATCTTGTATAGCACTTTCTTTAATTACTTCCTGATAATTTTAAAATATATATTTTACCTATTAAATCTCTAATATTTTTCTTCTTTTTTATGCATCTAACATATAAATTTATACCCATAATTGCATATCATAAGTAAAACATATTTTATAGGATTTTTTTTTTCGTTAAATATAAAATTAACCTAGGAATAATTATATTAAAACATACCTTTGACATTACAATGTTATTAAATATTACTTGACCATACAAACTTTAACCTATGTTGATCTAATACAAAAAATACGTATAATTTTACAAATTAGTAAAAAAAAATCATTACTTAACAAGTGCTTATTATCTCACTAGAAAAAATGTTTTCCTGTTGCTAAATTTATCCAGATGAAGAACTTGATCCAGTCATGTTCACGCTAATCAAATTTAAAATAAGAAACACATTTTATTATTTCATTTATATAAAAGTTACCTCATTCGGGTGCACTTAATAAATTAGGCAAAAGAAAAACATAGCAGCGTTGGATGTTAACTCTTCCTTGAATTAAACTGCTATAATTTTGGGATCCAAGAAAACAATACATATTCTAACGTAGACGAATATTTTATTCTAAAATCTATAACACACACAATAATTCCTTTCCTTTCTTTGTTAATTTCTTCATTTATGATATGCTATTCAGAGCAGAGATTGATAACAATAATAATTTTGGAGAGTTGATTAGATGCCGTCACATAGCTAATTATGATACTGCTTAGCCCACCCTATAAATCTTCGAATTCGAAATCCTACTCTTGTATGTATATATATATATATATATATATATATATATATATATATATATATATATATATATTGTAACGGTATATAAATATGCCATTACATTAATTTAAAATAAAATCTTAAAGTTCACAAATAAAAATAAAATCTATTAAAAAACTAAAAGCTAAAATGTTTGTTAAACATATATATATTCGCACAGATGCAAAACTTTAAAAATATTTTTTTTTATAAATAAAAAAAGTATTTGAACATACTTTTTTATAAAAAAAATACAAGATTTAATATAAGAAATAATGTAAGTAAAAATAAAACAGGTATTAATTAATTCCTGTAATCTGTAAATGGAAATGATTGTTTATTAATTGAAAAGCAACCTAGCCTTGGGGCTCTTGTGTAATTAAAAAGTCAGATGAAAATTAGATAAGAGAATAATGAGAATTTAGCTTGACCAATGGAAGCACCAAGCCTCTCGGACCTTAACAAAAATTTGGATTAGTGATGTCTTTGTTCGTTCAATCTGGAGATTTACTATAAAAAGAAAAATATTGAGTTCTAGTCAGTTTCAAGCTTGTTTTGGGAAGACAAATGATAAGACACACATGTCATTCTCTCTCACTTATTTTAAAAATGAAAAGACTGTGAATGGAACCAGCTAATGCTGACTGGTCTTCCATGAAAGTCTTCATGGGAATTGCCAACAGGAACCTGGACTCTTCTACCGTAAGCAATTGAACGGAACGATTTTAAAATCTGAAGTAATTAAGAACTTTAAAGATTTGATCAGTTAATCTAATTTTTAAAAAAGGAACTTTTCTCTGATGTATGTTTCAAATTAATTATAAATGTTTAATTTTTACATATTTGTTTGCTAAAAAAAAATCATTTCCATTTTATTATTTTTATTTGTATTAATATTTATTGTTTAAATTTTAAAAGATGAAATTTAAGTTGAGTAAGGACATTGCATGGATTCGTTAGCGATTAATTATGTTGTAGTTTTCATATTTGATTAGAATATATAGGTCATCGATGTCACTGCGGCATCTTATGATGAATGCTATTGGGTTTTCTTGTATTCCCTCTGCAATTGATGTTATCGATGACTTTGTATTTTGATCGGTTATGTTTATTTTGGAATGTTTTTGACCATGGAATCTATGCAGCCAATCTATACTCAACATTATAAAACAAATTTTATAAAATTCATCTGTGTGAACATATCTAAATGTTAAATTTAAGTTGGGCGTAAATGGCTATATAGTTTTGTAAAATTATATTAAGGGAGGGTAATCTTAGGTTATTCATTTCGTAGTTGAATTAGGTCAATGGATTGGTTATATTTGTGTAATTAGTAGATGTAGTATGAGTTTCGCTATGTGCAGAATTGCTGTATACACCACACAAACCCCTTTGCCTATGAATGGGATTGTAAATCGGCAAAAAGGACCGCTGTCCCTTCCTATGGAGTTTTTATTTTATTGTTCTTCTTGCCATACAGATGTAACATTATTGTATTGGTCAAGAGTCAATGTCTTCTCTAACTATACTGTTCAGATGTCCATTCCTGACAGTATAGTATATATGTGCTGTTGTATTTTCATGCTACATTGAATACATAAATGTATCAGATGGATTGACGCCGGTTTGACTGCGAACTTTTGGCCTAAGGTTAAATAAAGGAAAGAATATTTTCTTTTCAAATGCAGATCTATGTAGTCTATTCATACTTGACCCTCTAAATAAAATATTAAACTCATTGCAATCTATTTAAATATAAAATTAAAAGTTAATATAAAAATCTAAATGTTAAATTTATTCCTCAAAATTTAAAATGATTCAAAATTTATATGTGCGTAAATAAATGTTTGTTTGTTAATTACTGGCAGTGGCTTTTATTTTTTTTATATATACAAACTAAATAAGTTATTTCTTATCTCTGTGTCTTCATGAGCTAGTGACAATGGGCTAATGGTCTGAATATTTAAATAAAGTGGAATCTTAACAGAGCGTATCTGCCTACTTTATAAATTTTAAATTCAAAAATCTGTACAAACAGACAGAAACACATTCAGGCTGGGTAAGTTAATATAAAAACGTTTAAAAATAATTATACAAGTGATACATTTTTAGTGAAAATATATTATTTGTAGTCAAATAAGCAAAAAAATCGTGTAGTATTAGAATTTTTATTTACAAACACATTACAGATAGATAAAGATATACAAATACTTGAAATTTTGACAAAGTGCTTCAAGTATAAGTAAAAATAAAATATTTACTAAAATAGAAAACAAGTTTCTTTAAATTAACAAATAAAAAAATATAAAAATGATTGTGTAATGTTAAATTTAATAACTGCATATAAGAAATAATAATAAAAAAGTCTAATGGCGTTATTGTTCAGGAGTTTATAAAAAGTTTGAGCACCAACCCTATGAGTATTAGAATCAATCATGGGCTCTCCTGATCCCAGGTCAGACACTCTAATCATGCAGAACTAAAAATATTAATGGTTTTATTGCTCTGCAATTTATAAGAAGTTTGAATGCTAGACCTGTGAATGCCAGAATTAATCCTGGGTTCTCCCTATTCCAAGTCAGATACTCTACTATGGTGCCAAACTGTACATAGCTAAGAAATAATTGAAAACATGAAGAGTATTTAATTTTATTATGAATGTGAACTATTTATGTTATTGTTCTTATATGTGAAAAAAACTAATTTACATAATTTGAGATTAAAGCAAAATTATCATTAAAAGTCCAGTCAAGCGCTGTTAGCCGGGATGTCATCGCGGCTGCCTTGCAAGCAAGTAGTTGGTTGCAGATGGTTGTGGGTTTGCATCCGGTCGGTGCTATGACATATGATAAAAAAAAGTCTATTTAAATAAGCTCATGTCAGATGAAGCAATAATTCCATGATTTGAAAAAACATTTAGCTCCATTGATTGTTTGATTGGCTGCCATTTTAATGCTTAAATATTATTTGATTGCTTAAACAATTAGAAAAAATATATAAAATGAAAGTATGATTATATTATTGCTGAATGAATGAATTTAAAGAGATATTTCCATCACTATAACTAGTTCCAAAAAAAAAAAAAAAAACAATCTTAAAAAATAAAAATAAGTACTATTGAACAAAATACAATTTCCTTTTTTTAAATTGATCTAAAAGATTTGGGATTTTACTCCGGATATTTTTTGTTCTGAATTAATTTTCATAACTATTTTTTTCTATTGCCTATAAGCAATATAATAAGCAGCAAAATAGCAATTTTATAAAAAATATTCACTCCAAATATCTGCACTCAAATGCCTTCCTAATTAATAGTTCTTGACATTTTTTGTGGATTATCTATTGTATTACAACGATGATCCTTATCTCATAAGATTTATTAGTTTGTGAAAAAAATGAGAGATTATTTGTGATTAAATGTTAAGATTGTAAAATATTTGTTAAATTCTCCAATATTTAAAAGCATTTTTTTCTTTTATTTTACACAATAGTTTATCAACTATTATAAATAAAAAGTAAAAAAGTTTTTAAATATTTAGCTGCTAAAGACTTTTCAACAGCTTCCCTTAAAAAAATGTTGAAAGAGAAGACATTAATCACCAAGATGTCAAGTTTTGGATAATGATAGTTTAAGCTATTTTATATCATTGTTTTATTCTCTAGCTAAGAATAGCTAGATAACCATTTCCTGACTAATATTAGAAACAAATAACTGAACGGCTATGGGTTACCTACCTAAAAAAGAATCAGCCTAGTTAAATTTGAAAAATAAATCAAATTTATCTGGCTCAGATTTGAACTTAAATCATAGGATATGACATGCATATATACTATCATTATATCATGATGATCTTATTAATTGCAGGTAAAATATCATTAATCCAAAACACCTGGTGATCATCAGTAATTGAAGGCTTATTTATAGTATAATCATTTCTTTATTTGGAGTCACTTCAATGATATTTATTCAGCCACGTTAAGTTATTTGGGAATTTTTACTTCCTAGTTACAAATAAATAAATATTTGTTGATTATCTATTATAAAAAATAGTGTATGGCTTCATGGCTCAGGAGTTTGTAAGAAGTTTGAGTGCCAGAACTGTGAATGGGAGAATTGATCCTATGACTGATCCCAAGTCAGGTGCTTTACCAGCAAAAAAACACCTCCTGATGCCAAGTTAAATGCTCTACCAACTACATCAAACCATGAGGGGCAAAAAATGCATATGACTATACTGCTCAGGATTTTATAAGAAGTTTGAGTGAGCATCAGAATTAATCCAGAGACCTTCCAATCCCATGTTGTATGCCAAACCATGTATAGTACCTATTATTAAATGACTTGATGATTCTAATAGCCACCGAAAAAAGTTCCAGATAATAAGTAAAATTTATATGAGAAAATCTTTCTTACTAAACTAGATATCAGTTCATACAATTAAAAATAATTCTCTAATCATTCATTTTCTTTAAAAGCCTGTTTATAAAATCAAATATTGTAAATATTGAAACATCAAATTTCTTATTAGCAATATTTCAACTATTTTTTATGGCTCGTTTTCAAGAATTTTAAACATTATATAACATTAATACAAATGTGTTATTGTATTAACATCATGTATATAAAACTTTTTAAATGGGGGGGGGGGCTATATAAAACTTTTTAAATGGGGAGGGAGTACCAAAAATACTAAATAATATGACAAAACATTTGAAAAAAAAATTTACTCTTCTTTCTTTTTGAAATAATAAAAAAAATTATTATTTTCAAAATAAAAAGAATAACTTTTTTTCCCATTTTTGAAAAAAAGAAAAAAAAAGTGTTGGTATGGGGTACCCCCCCCCCAATTAAATAGTTTTTTATTACGTGTTAGTAAAATATAATATCTTATTTGTTTTTTTATGCATCCCTTCCCCATTTATTTTTTCAGACATTTATAAGTCCATAAAAATAATTGAAATGTTGGAATGAGAAATTTCATGTTTTGATATTCATCATGTAGATTTTTGATTTAGTAAGCAATAAAGGAAAATATAACATTACATTTAAGTACACACTTCAAAAATAACCATGATATTCTTATAGATATATAAAATATAAAGCGAAAAGAATATAATCACATCTTTTTTATAAAATAATGAATCCTTGATATAGATTTACAAAAGCAATTTTTTTTTTAATTCTTTGAATTGTATTGTTTACTAAATGTAAGTAAAAAGATATATTTTTTAATATAAGGATTTTGTTTTTTACGCAAAGCAAGTTATAATTTACTAATACAGAAAAATGTTATATATATCATAAATTCATAATTTTAATGCTCTAAATGTTGCAGTTATTTTGCACTATTAGTTTAACAATAATAAGTTTAGTATCAGTTCAGACTTATATACGCATACTATTAGACATTATATTGATTAGCATATTGTAAACTTTTCAGTTAATTTACGTCATCAAATATTCTCTAAATATTTTTACCATTATTCCATATTTATTTAATATACATCAGTTCACCTTTCAAGCCTTATATTTCTTGCATTCTTTTATTGACTATTACAGTCTTTAAGTAAATATACAAATAATTATCAGTTACCTTTTATCTGATCAGAAACTGTTATATTCCTTAAACTCTAAATATGTATATACTTTATTTTTATTAAAGATAAAATATATCTAATGTGATCCTATTTGTCTCTTTTTTTTTTTCACAATTATAGGATTTTGTTCTCTTTCAAGATAATTTTATTTGACCTATAAGTGATTTACAAAAAAAAAAAATGATAACAAGAATTAACTAGGCAAGGTTACAGGGTGATTTATACAAAGAAGAAATGATCCAAAAGTCAGTAGAATACAAAATGAGGGTTAGTGAAGAACTTAGTCTGTGGATGCAAGGTGAATATTAATCATCTAGTCTATAATAAAATATCTTTGTTAGTAAACCCTGTTTTGGTAAGTTATGGTTGGAGGGTTTTATTAGATCATAATAGTTATTTTTATATAAATTATTTAGGGGTTGGTTGGTCAGGTGCTGTTTAGGCCAGTTGTGAATTCCCAGGTTAATATGGCCAGGTATGGATGAGCCTCTCTCTTGTCTGTTTTTTGGATATTTTTAATTATGTTGAGGAAGCAGTCATTGAGTTCATCAAGTGGTAATTTTTGAAAAATCACCTTGCATCTGGTCAACCAGATGGCAAAGTTTATGTAAGTGGAAAGCCTGATTTCAGTGAAAATGCCTCTATTTAAAACCCCTTAAAGTGATGTTAGGTCTGGACCATTATTATTAATGTGTTTCTGGAAGTTTTGTCTTAGTCCCTGCCAGACTGGACAAAGGTGAAGGATATGGTCCATATCTTCCGGGCTGGAAAGACAGAGACAACATATGGGATCTATGCGGAAGCCTCTTCTATTAAGAAATATAGCAGTGGAGAGGCTACCAAGGTTAATTTTGAGAAGGAAGTCTATGTGTTTAGGTGCTAGTTTCAATCTACAGGCTAGTTTGCGCAGTTTGTTTATATCGATGGGGTGGTAAATGTGTGCCTTCTGGGTATTTGAGTTGGATAGGTTGAAGGCTTCCCAATATGTTATTTTTGAATTGAACATGGTGGCAGAAGGTACTATGTGTGCAAAAATGAATAAGATCTGTGTTTGAAGCCAGACAGGAGTGAACCTCAGAGGGGGCAGTCTATCAGTGAGAAGAACTTGTTCTTTGGGAAGTGGACAATGGAAGGTCCTGCAATCAGAGTAAAGTTTATGAATTATATTGTAAGTTCTCTGTATTGCAAATACCTTTATTGAATGCAGACCCAGTCCATTCATGTCTCTTGGCTTTTAAAGAGTGCACAGACTGATAAATGATCTGCGCCCACCTCTACAGAGTCCAGACAGTGGGATTCTACTTTTTTAATGAAAGCTTCTGTTGGTTTAAAACCCACAAGACAATATATGTTCTTGGGAAGTATGAGGGAGTTTAAGTGTGAAACCTTTTCAAATGTGGTTATGTATATTCTTGAAAAGCATGTTATGGTGATGTCTATTTTGTTTAGTAGTCTTCGTTGTATTTCCATCTTCATTGCTGTAGGGAATAGGGACATATCGAATCCCAAGAAAGGCTGAGGCATAGCTTGCAATGAACCTGTTACCTGTTTTGATATTCCAAATTGCCGATTTGCTCCTGTTAACTGTAAACCTGTGTGTCTGAGCATAGTGCTGTAATAGGCTTTCAAGAATGTTTATTTCTTCATGTGATTTAAGAAACACCACCACATGATCCAAGTAGGAGATGTGGGAGATGTTTTCATTAAGAAGAGGGATGGGGATTCCAGGGAGTGCTTCCTCAATGCTCAAAAGCAAGGGATTTATAGAGATCATGAAGAGGATAGCACTTAATGTGGAGCCCTGGGGAATGGAGATGCAGGGTTTGAACCCAGGGGCAATTCTCCCATTTAAAAAGAAAAATCTCTCGAATTGCTAGGAGATTCTCTATGATCTGAATGTATGCCAGAGGAACCTGAAGGACCTCTAGTTCAGCAAGTAGTACATCTATTTGGACAGAGTCAAAAGCCCTGGCGAAGTCTAGTTTTACTTCAACCGGCCAGGATTGTTTTGTTCTATGGATATGGTCAATGAGGAGTCAAAATCAGCTGACAGCATCACTGATTGATGAACCCCTCTTAGTATATTGATGCCTAGAAAGCTTTGGTATGATTTTCTCTTGAATTTTATCTTTTATAATGCTTTCAATAATTTTGATTAGGAGAGGAACCATGGATATTGGCCTAATGTTATTTAAGTCAACAGAAAGGGACTACTGAAATAGGATAGATTCCTGAAAGATGTAGGCTATCAGTGGCTAAGAGATCAATGATTCCCCTTGTAACATGTATGGTAAATTTTTCCAAGTGAGTCAAAAGAAATATAAGAATTCCATGCATGCTGGGATGGGTGTGTTCAGGCAGGCTTTTAATTTTGGAGATGACATCGGCTTCAGTAATGCTGTGAGAGTTATTTCACAAATTTGTGTCATCTGGTAACAGTTCCAATGGTCTGTTTTTTGGTGGAATAATAATGCCTAATTTTGTTAAGCATACTGATGCCAAAGTAAGTGATACTGTCAAGGTACAAAGAAGAGGGTGTGTGATTTCTTTTTCCTGACCCCAGGGCCCATCTAATATAGGCTGGCGTCCAGCAATCTTGTTGTTCCAGATAATTGCATGCTCGCTTATCATGAATATATTCAATAATGGTCATTCTGGTTTGTTTATATGTATGTTTTAGGCATAGGATTTCTGGGATGTTGTGTTCTGTAACTTGGATGCTTTTCAGATCAGATATAATTCAATCAAGTTCTGAGAGTAGTTGTAATGGCCCTTTCTGGTATCTATTGTATTAGTTAATAAACTTGTGTTTATGAATGCATTCCATCCTTGTAATGCTGGTAGATTCCATATCTGCCATTCTTGAAAGGTGATGTATATGTCTGAGATTAATTGGGGGGGCACATTGTGTCTGTTGAGTAATCTCATTGTCCGGGGAGGTTGGTTGATATGTAAGTTGTGGTTGCAATTTGATGATAGCTTGAGCAGCGAGATCATCTGAAAAGGCAATAGGGCAGAGATGCATTTCTATGAATGAGTTCATTTCATGAGAATAGAATATGAGGTCTATGAGCGAGTGAGTACTTCTGGTATAGAAAGAGAAAGCTCCTTCATGAAAGAGTGCCTTCCCACTGTGTATGTTTCTACTAACCATCTTTAAATATTTTTTCTCAAAATGGTCAAAAGTGTGGTTGAAATCACCAAGCCAGATAACTGGACTGAGGTTCAATCTAATTGCTATGTTTATATTATGTATAACTTTGTGTACTATTTGTTCATCTTTAACCAGATACACATTGTGATAAGAGTGAACAGAAAACCTCTGATTTGTATAGTAGCAATAATGCAATTGATATCTATGTGAAGGATTTTGAAGAAGTCAATAATTAAGTTTGTATTGATGATAAGAGCAACCCCAGTGCTAGCTGAGATGGAGAAAGAATATATAAAGTAACCAAAGCTCTCAATTGTTTTTATTATTGTGGAGTCTGTGTGAAGGTGGAGCTTGGTTTCTGATAAGCAAAGTATATCTGGTTTTTGGAGTTTGAACCAATGTGAGATAGCGAATGCCCTGTCTTTGGAGTTAAGCCCCCTGATGTTGAGTGACATTATTGTGAATGACATTTTGAAGTAGGTTGCTTGGTTTCTTGTTCCTAGCTAGAAGATTTGCAGTGAGTTGGCTGTCTTTTTGCATTAGGCAGACTTGATGATCAGTTGATGGGATCCATAATGTTAAATCTTGGGGGGCTATTTCCCCAGAGGTATTAGCTTCAGGTTGGGTATGATACGAGTTTGATGCATTGTCATTATCTGGTTTTAGGGATTCATCTTTCCATTTTTTATGGTTGGGACTGGCATTGCCATGTAAGTCCTCAGAGGTTGAGGTGGTTTCATTTGAAATCAATAGTTCTATTGTTGTTATTGTTGTGAACCAAGGTGGTGGATTGTGTGTTTCTGTTCTGGCACTTTTTCCTTTTACATGGTGTGGTAAAGTGTTTAAGGACATGGTCAGGCCTGTAGTCTGTGAGGCTTGCAGTTTCTTCTTGCCTAGTTTCAGCATCCATTTATTCTTGCTCAAAGTCAGAACAAGTGTATGTTGAAGAGAAATAAGTTTTGCTTGTCTTGATTTGATGTGTTTGGTGGCATCCATGTGGGTTGGTTTCTTGGTGTTGGTTTTGTTCTTTTATGTTGTTTTGATGAGAATCATTTGTCGAATGATTATATGTTTTTAGCTTGATTGAAGTCTCATGCTCTAATTTTATATTTCGATTATGTTGTATTTTGGGTTTTGGTTGTTGCATGTTTTGCTATTCTTGTATATGCTCTTCTTTTGAACCATACCAATGTGACCAACCTGCAAAGGTACTGCAAGAGGTGCAGTGTCTGGAGGGGCAGTTGCACAGCAGGTGTTCCATCTTCCTGCATTCAAAACATTGCGATTCTACTCCCCTGAATGAGATGAAAAGAGGCACTCTTCCAATACGGATTGTGAGGGGGGATATCTAATGGCACTATTCCTTTTTTTAATGCAATTCGAAAGAGTGCTATGTTTTACAGAGCTTTCTTGTATTCCAGGGACCCTAAGATATTTAAAAAAAGTGATTTGCCCATAAGGCATAAGAAGGTTTTGTAAGTCAGAAATGTTGAATCCCAGCCCACAATTTTTTACCCTGCCACTTATTGAAGTGTTACGGACTATGTTTGGATTGATGGTAATTAGGTATCTGTTATCAAGTATCCTATATTTATTTTTAAAAGCTTGTTTTGCCATGATGTTTGTAAATTGAAGGATTAGATAGTGAGGGTTGGGATGGTATGATACCCTTTGAATAACTTTCCAGAGATCTTGGGCTTTTAGCAGGTCGAAGAGTTTACTAGTTGGAAATGGGAATAATCTTAGTAAGTGGTCTGCAGTGGATAGAATGAGTGAGGCTTCATCATTGAAGATAGCAAAAGATTTTAGTAATCCTTTGTGGCATGGCTTCATTGAATTTGGTAACTGTTTCAGTATAAAGCTGATGATTATTGAGTTGGTCATGAGAACTGTTTGATGGTTGAGAACTGTTTGATGGTTCATGTATAAACATTCCTGTGTCTGATGCCTCATCCAACTCCCCCATCAACTCAATCAATTGTTGTGTGGCTTCATTATTATCTTGCAGATTATTTGAATTGTGTTTTATGTTTTCTGTTACTGATTTATCATTATTATTGGATTTTAGAATATTTGCATAAGTGTTGGTTGTCATATTATCTTTTTGTGTATAATCTGGTTTAGTTATATATCTTTGTAATTGCCTAAATTGTTCATTTGTTGTTTTATTGGAATTGTGATTATCATCTTGATGTTTGAAATATCCATTGTTTTGCTTTATTTCAGAGGAAGAGCTGATGTTTGTTGACTCTTCACTATTAGTGTGATCTGGGTTTTTTTTTTTTCAGGTGCTAGCGTTGATGTGAAACTTGATTCATAATTTTTTCCCCTATTCACAGAAAGCTTATTTTGATTGATGGAATTCTTCATGGTATTGTGTTCTATAGCATTCGCATGATTGACATTAGCTGATCACATTGTTCTAATTTGAATTTTTTTTTGAGTATTTTCGCCGCTACAGGTTTTAAGTTTGACTAAAGATTTTGTATGTTTTTCATTTAGAGTTGATTCAACTATGTGGTGAGGAGTTAATTCTCCATCAGAAGGGTCTTGTAAAGGGTTTCCTTCTTTTTGAGTGTTTTCTCTTTGGTATGAAGAAACTTATCTATGTCGTTTTCCCTTCATGTTTGTTTGCCAAGTTTTAAAGTTTTATCGTTTAAAGCACTGGTGTTTATTTTAAAAACATAGCATTTTGCTTTTGGTAAGTAATCTAATTTGTTTTGTTTTGTTGCTGTTAAATTTATATGTCTATATATATTTTTTCCTGTGATTATCCACTATAGATTTTTGAACTAATTCACCCCCTTTTTCCATCTTAATTGTTGAAGGCTTGGAGCCTTGTAGGCCAGCCATGAACGTTAGCTGATAATGTTATTCAACTCGATCGAGGTGGAATTTAAATCAAGCTTTATGTGATCGTAATTTTTTTAAAAAAACAAATGTAACAGTGTAAATTAATAAAGTTAGTACTTAAGTCTGTTTAAAAGCATTATGAGACAAAATCCTAGGTTAAAAGTGAATATTTTATTTTCTCAAAGGTAGTATGATTTGACCAGCGACTGTTCAGTTGCGCCGCTATCGAATTATAGGATTTTGTTTATTTTTTAATACTATATCTTATCATTGTTGTACGTTGGAATATAATTACATATCCTGGAAAAACAGAAAATGACCCTAAAATGTATTTTAAATTAACTTGTCTCTTTTATGAGCTCAAATCTTCATATAAATATTAAACATCTTTTACTTTTTTCGCACATACGTCTATTCACTTTATATGGAAAACTATAATCTTTTAATAAATACCTAAATGATTATTGTTCCTCATAACTATAAACAAACCATTAGGTAAACAGATAAAATTTATATATTATACAAATATGAAACACTAATAAAAGATATACAAAATGGGATAAAGTGGATTAACTAAAAAGTCTATTTCAATCAAGATGCCTCTTAGAAATCATTTATATTTTTTTAATGCCTGTTTTTGAAGTATAAAAATAAAAATTTATGGTTTAAAAAAATATATTTCTCATAAGTAAAGGAAGTTGAAATATTAAAAAAACAGGATTATGAGTATATAAAAATAATATATATATATATATATATATTGGCTTTAATAAAAATTATAATCTATATTTGACATTAAAGAAATCTAATTTCCTTACCTGATAAAGAACAATTAGTAATCATTTACATGATTATTAAAAGTCTGTAAGAGTTAATAAGCAACTGATAGAACTATTCTTTTGTAAGAAAGAGAGAAGTAGGTAAATTACATCTATATTTATTACAACAACTAAATAACTTGATCTTAAATTGAAAAAGAAAAAGATTAAATAAGAACAATGAACTAATTACTCTTCACTAAAATTGGCTCATTGGTATCATAGTAATACTGACCAATAGAAAAATACTAAATTTTGGAAAGATATTAGTGCTTCTCTGGAAGTCTGAAAAATAAAGATAAAAACGTCAGAAAAGAGATTAATAATGATATCAATAAAACTTTTCAAAATACTTATTATTCTATAAGGTCAAAATAGATACTTAGATTCTGATTTTTTATCATTTCTATAAAATTATTTATTAGTTAAAAAATCATATGATGTTAATTAGTTATTAATATATATGATTACTATAATGCATGTAACATATACAAATATTCATTATCAGCCTCTTGTAAATTAAGATAGCCACTTTAATGTTGAAAAGAGGACAAAAAGTCAACTATTGTTCTGGATATGAGTTTTGTGATGGCTATACAAGTCAATCTGTAAATCATAAATATATCTGCAAATGGATTATTATGTTTATTTAATATTTTGCAATGCTCAATGTGGAACATTTTTTCTTTCTGAAAAACTTCACAGCATGACTAATTATAGCTCTCTATTGTATTCTATCTTCAGTCATATCGTTCCACTGAAACTATTTAATATTATGCTTCCTTAAAGGTCTTTGAGATAATCTATCTTTTCCATAAAAACTATGCTTACACTAGTTAAGAAAAGCATTTTTAGAAAGTCTGTTATTGATTTTGATTCAAAAAACTGAAGAGCATATTTACTGGTTTCATGATATTGCCATTATATATTTAAAAATTTTTACTAAGCATACTTAAATGAAATCTTTTAATATTTTTATGTTATATCCATAGGAAGTCCAAGTATCATTTTTATTGAGTAAACTAACATTATTATATACAATTAATTTAGTTGCAATAATTACATCATTGCAATGAAATACTTTATCTTAATTTGTTAAAAATAGCAGCAAATCATTAGTGGAATTACATCTCAAAATTTAAAATCATCATTCTACTTGAAAAGAATATCCCCAAGTTGATAATATACAAGCTGAAAGTTGCTATAGTTTTTTACTTTCATCAGTGGTTAAGAAATAACTTGAATTGTTTTGAATGTAATTAATAAATTCCTTCTAAACTTTTCAAATTTATTCACCTGTTAGAAATCATATGTAGTTTAGTATATTTAAACAGAGGCTAAACTCTCCATACATAACAACACTCAGTGCAAGTTAGAAGAATCAATGGATGAAAGAAGGTTTGTGCATAAAATCCTTATCTAATGCCTACTCATGCAATATCCCCAGACTAATTTCTAGCTTGTGGTTTTCATCAGTGAGGAGTCTTGAATCTGAGAGCACTGCACCTAGATCTTAGAATCTAATGCAATCCTCCGGCAGCCATCTTTTACCTCATTGGCTAACTATAACTGAGTGACACTACTGTTTGGAGAGTTTAGCCAATGTGTAAACAGCTTGTGTAAGCATAAAAATGGTGATCATGTGATGTTTAGTGGTTAGTATATTATATATTGTTTCAAGTAGGTATTCTCTCTTCTTCAAGAGTTACTGACCTGGTTAGTAATAGTACTAATATACAAATTAAGCATGAAACTTTTGAATTCATAAATATCAAATTTAAAATGATGCTCTAACTAATTAGATTTTTGTGTAAAAAGAAGAGAATAGGCCTTTCAAAACATCATATTATATATTAACATGTGTGCTATTATTAACAATTTAATGTATTAAAAAAGTTTAAGTAAAACATAAATTTTTCTAAAGTCATTTAATAATTGTTATTAGAAGATGAAAATAATGCAACATAATTACAAATAAAATATCATAACCACAAATAAGTCTTCTTAAGTTACATGAAAACATTAAGCATAGTTTGTAGAATTTGCTCTTTTGAAATGGCAAAGTTAACTCTAAAATTGGTATTTGCTTTTTATTTTTACAATGATTTATTTTGCATTTCTAGTTGAGTATAATTGTTTATTGAATTATTGAATTAGTCTGGATCATATTTAAGATTGTTCCAAAACAATAACATAGTAACATAGCCACAGTAGGCAATTGATTAAATTATTATATCTCTAAAAATTGTTTTACTATATAAATAGTAATTTAAACCAACATGTAAAGTTTTCTACCATTGTAAATGTCAAAACATTTTTGATCTTATTTCAATGTGGTCTGTCAATGATATGCTCTCTCTGATGTAGTAATATAGTAAAAATGTGTATATTTTCAAAAATATAATTAATGCTGGTAAATCACTTTAGTATTCTCAGTTCCGCAAAACTTGCATATGTTATTGAAAATGAAATTTTAATTGAGTGAAAATGGACTTCATCATTATGAACAAAATCATTACCTTTTTAAGATAGTTTTTTGATGACAAAATAGATATTTAATTTTTTTTCACTAATAGAATTTTGATAGGATATAGGTAGTAAATCTTCAGATAAAATATGCTATACTTATTGTCCAGAATATTTTCTGATTTTTACAATGTGACTTCTCCAATATTATTTTATTCACATTCCATGCAGGCAAATTGTGTACAGATTTCAGATTAACACAAGTCATTTACATAACAATGATGGTTAAAATATAAAAAATAGATTTATTTTGATGATAATTTTTTACTGAAGTACTGATGACATGTTTTTAGAGTGAGAATAATTAATGCTTGATATGGAAAGTAAAAATTTACTAATTTATTCCATTCTTTTATGAACTTTTCGATATTAATTTACAGATGAAAATTAAAAGAATTTGTAACTTGATTTTTTTTTTAAAAATACAACTTTTGAGCAATATTAATTAAAACAACTACAAAAGTCATTATGATGGGTTAACCTATATATATATATATACAGAACTCAAACATAATTTAAGGGTCTTGTAAGTCACATGGAAATGAAAGATTTTTTTTCATGCTAGTTTAGAATTCGTTTGCATAATTGATTCATAGCTAACCTAACTAACTAACTTCTATTACTGTGGTTAGTAAACTATGTGTAATTATCCTAAGCTGGAAAGTAAATTACATTTCATAACAATTTCAGGAATTGAGATTAATATTGGTAGACTGGTTGTAATGGAAAAACACGATTAGAATATGAAGCAATGTTTCCATCAGTAATAGAAACTCTTACACCCACAATGTTGATGAAGCTGTAATTAGAGTTAAATATATAGAAAGCTGAGTGTTTTTGCTAAATTGCATTTGATTATCTTATGCAAATTTAAAAAAAAAAGCGAGCAACGTAATTTAATTATTAAGCAAGCTTTTTTTAAAAAAAAACTGTTGAAACAGCATTTCTTAGATTAGATTTTACATTTCCGATCATAACCAAACTAATAATTTAAGTAATTTAAGGTGGTTTTATTAGTGATAAAGTAAACGTAAAATCGTAATTAAATTTCAGAATTTTTAAACAAATTATTTTGTTGGCTTTATTTTTTCTTCTAAAAAAGATAAATCCTTTAAAAATTATATTTCAAAAGCAAATTTAATTATCTTATAAAAGTCGAATAATTTATGTTGATGATAATTTATTTTATTAAATTAATGATTCATTCAGTCTCCGAATATATCAGCAAATATTAAAATGGAAATGAAATATTATATTTACCAATAAACGACAACATTATCGTAATTACACTAAAATCTAACTTACATGCTATTAATTCAAATATCTGGATTATTAAAATCTTAACCCTTGGACTACGTAATTTGATATTAAAACAAATGTCAGATTTATTCTAAGTAATGTTAAATAATCTATATGTAATCGTAAAATTAAACCATGTATTGCGAAATGTTAAATGAAAATGGCACCTTTATATTATGTATGTACATAAAATTATCTACATTTAATGTATAAATACACTGTAAATACATGTATCTTAGTGATATGGCACTCATTGAAATTAATAACAGACCTCCAAAATTGAGATGACAAAATAAATAATATTAAAAAGGTGACAAGCAATGGCAAACTTCCATGCCCATGATAAAATATTATTAGTTTATAGTACTCTGTTACCTTGTTAATACAATATATTTTTGGTCAGAGAACTTAACATATATAATTGTTGCATTGTTTAGTTATAATGTCAAAATAAAAATATATTTGTATTATTTTTGAAAACATAATCTTTGAATTCAACATAAATGATCAAAGAAATTATTAGGAATTGAGGCCATTTTGGCATACCACTAAACATTAAATAGCTCCAAATATTAATTATTATAAAATATTTAATAAAACAATTTTTAGCCTGGAAATAAATATTATTATCACAATTTCAAATAATGTTTCTAAAAAATATACAATTTCAAATAATATATTTCTAAAAAATATACAACTTCGAATAATATGTTTCTAAAGAATATACAAGTATTTATATATGGATTTTTTTTTCCAAAAGGTAAGTAAGCAAATAAAATATAGACCAGCACTGATAATAGTTTACCTTTATTTACTACTTTTTCATCGCATTTTCTACTATCTTAATTTTAGAACTACAACAAAAAAATAATTTTCTAATTTCAATGTTTATCTATGGAATTATGCAAGATCATGTAATGATTTTATCAGCTACTTCAAATAACTATCAACAACTTTTCACTCTATAACTTGAAGACATCTGTATAAGAATAATTTATTAATCCTTTTTTTTTATTAAAGTACGAATAATAAAATGCTGAGTAGGTCTCCAATTAAATTTAAAATATTTTTTTTCAGATAACTTTTAAAAAAAGGAAATTCAAATAATAATGGATCATATATTAAAAATCTGAAAATAATTAAATTTGTATAAAAATATAAACTTCGTAAATCAATTTTTGTGTCTTTTTAGTATTTATCTTTAGATCTACTTTTAAATCTACTTTTTTTTACTTATATCATCAAAATTAGAAAAGAATAAATATCTTTATCTGTTCTCATAAAATAATAATCAGAAAATAAATTCTTTACAACAGCTATATAAATATCAAAATTTTATACATTAAAAGCCTTTTTCAGCAGCTGATTTGGTGCCCTTTTCAAATGTTAATAAACTATTTCAGACATAAAACCATCTAGTGTTCAATGATGAAATTAAAACAAGCAATATATATATATATATAATTGTAAAAAGGAAAAAATGCATGTAATTTATTTTATTTTTAGGATATAGTCAATTATTTTGTAATTACTGGATTTATATATGTAGGTTTTGATTTATTGTAATGATTTATATTGATATTGTTTGTTTTAATTTTATTATTGAACACTAGATGGTTTTATGTCCGAAATAGTTTGTTAACATAATAGATTATTAACATTTGAAAAAGGCACCAAATCAGGTGCTGAAAAAGGCTTTTAATGTACAAAAAAATTTGATATTTATATAGTTGTTGTAAAGAATTTATTATTTTCTCATTATTACTTTTTTACTTGCATCAGATAACTTCGGAAACATTTCCTAAAATTCTGAATCATTATTTTTAAAAACAATTATATCATCTGCAAAATCTAGATGACCTAAATAATTGCCATGGTTTTTTTTTCTTTATCTCCATTTGAATTCACAAATTACTTTTTATAAAACTGCTTTAAAAAGACTTCCAGATATGGAGTCATGCTGCGATAGACTAATACCAATGTTAATCTCTTACTATTTTTATGTAATCTAATCGCTGTTTTTTCATATTTTGATAAATTTTTTCAGGGTCTGACAATATCCTGGATGTATATCTTGACAATCCAAAACTTTTATTATTGTAAAAATACTTACAGAATTAAATGTATTTTGATAATCTATAAATCTAAAGAATAATGGCAACTCATATTAATTGAACATTCATGTAACTCTGCTAAAATCACTTTTAAATCAAGCTTGTTTTTTTCTGTTGTAATTATCTTGATAACAATTTTGTGGAAAAATGATGTCTGTAATTTGTAATATTGTTTGTATCACCTTTTTCAAATATCAATATTACTACAACATTCTTTCAATCATCTCATACATCTTTATCATTTAGACATTTGCTATACAGCTTTGCCAACATTTTTTTTATTTTTACCTGCTTCAATAATAATCCCATAATTTTTAGAGTTTTTTTTAAAAATTTTATCATCTTCATAGAATTAATTGCATACCTCACTTCTTCATTTATAATAGTTGGCAATTTAGAAGTTGTAGTAATTGCACCAGATTTTTATTTTCTTATTTTTTATTACTATATAATTTATTTTATGGAATTCTTGACATTTCATGATGTCATCTCTCCATTTAATAAGAGTTATATTTTCTCTTTGTATTGCCAAAATAATTTTTCTTTCAATGCCAAAAATGTTTTCCACTTTTGAAATTTTTATTCTCTTCTGTAACTTTTTTGCCAGTTTAGTTATAATCCTTATGTTGTTATTAACTCATTTTGTTGCATTTAACAAATATCTAGTTATTCAATCCTTTTTAATGTATCATTTTATTTATTTATTTTCTTCATGTGCTGCTTTATCTCAGCTGAAAGTTTTCTCAGAAATTACTTTTTTGTACCAGCTAACTTTATTACCATTTTAAATAAAGTATTAATCATCTTGTTATATATATTAATTATGTTTAAATCATTTCAACATACTATTAATATTTTAAAATGATTAGAAAATTATTGGAATATTTTTGAAGATTAGTAATATCAGTTGTCAATACTATCTTTCTTAGTAGTTTTTGTTGAATATATTAAGATACAATTTGAAATACATATCTTATGTTAGTCAAAGTACAATTCAATTCTGCTATGTTTCCAAATTCATTTCCATTCAGCATTTTTCTTTTAAAAAAATAATATAAAATTTTTTTTCTGTAAATTTCATAAGTGTTCACTTTCTCTTCTTTTTATCTATCATAGTAATCAAATTTACTCACATCACTTTAATCTTTCAATTGTCTTCTAATTCTAGCATTGAGGTATACAAGATTTCTTGCAGTCAAACAAACTGAAGTGCTGTTTACTTTGGAGAATCTTGTATCAGCCTCACAGGAAGATTGTCTCAACCACAATACTATGTAGAAGGGCTAAAAACAATCGAGACCACAAATCCATATTTCTAGAGCATGAAAACAAACTCAGCCACACATTCAAGCCTACTTCAACTAGTGTTGCATGTATAGAAAGGAATGATTCTAAATGCAAGATAAAGGTTTGTCATATCACCAACAATGTTAGCTTAAATAAATAAAAAAGAATCCTGATTCCCCTCTTTAAAAAGTGGGCCACATAACTCATTTGTAAATATTTATATTATGTATTTTGACCACAATGCTCTCATTCTCTAGTCATTGCTATGAGTATAATATCAGGATTAAGATATCAAAAGCTGCACAGCATAATATGAAAAAAACATATTACAGATTTTTTTACTTGAATTCCTAGCAGCTGTACCAATACCTTTAAAATGTTATTTGGTCTGAGCAAAAACACTTTATATATCTATCTAAAAATTCTCACCATCAATCTCTTCATAAGTTGTTCTTCCCCTTTTTATAAATTTTACTTCACTTTTACATCTTTATTGTAAAATACATATCTGCTTTTCAAATCTATTGCTTTTTCACCTTAAAGTCCAGCACTGTCATATTTAATATTATACAGTTTTCTTCTAATTTATATAATTTTCCTTCATTTGAAAATGATATGCAGATGTAGGTAGTTAAACAATCATCATCTAATTGCAACATGGATATAGAATTCCAAATACTGCTTTAGCAATCAACTTAACAGTCTCCTGTAAGATCACAATTTAGTTTTATAAATGATGATTATAAATAGCTAAAAAAGATCATTCACACAGACATTCATTCAATCTTTGAAAAATTCAACTGATATTTCAATTAACAACTATGAGACAATTGAAAGTAAGGATTACACTGACTCTTGGTGTAAAATCTATAGTAAAAAGTCAATAAACCCACACTTGATGATGAATCTTTATAAGCAGCTCATCCATATTCATTTACTATGTAAATAATGACAATTTGTAGCTATAATGATAAGAATACCTGAAGTGGACATTAGGAATTTGACTTGCTCAGTTTTTTTAAGATTTCAAAAAGAAATTGGAGATCTTTTAATTAACAGCAATGCAGTTAGTTAATACATATATAAAAATAATTTTATAACATTAAATTAAATCTAAAAATCATTTGCTTAACTTATTTGTATATATTTAAAAACCAGGCACTCTTCACAAACCTGGGAGCTTAATTGTAAGTATAGGGGATTTGAACTCAAATTTTCAAGCACCCTTCAACTATCCACACTATCTCATACAACTGATACACATGACCACACACATGTAGAAAAGATAAATAATCACCAATATATGTATTTCATGCTAAACTAGCACTCAGTCCAGATTATCGTCTCTCATATATATATATAATCAGTGTTCAGTTTATATTAAGATAGCAAATCTTCATATTTTAATAGACAGGCTTCAATCTACTCCAACCTCCAACTTTTCAACCATCCATATCATAGAAAATCTGATGGTGAAAACGCAAATCCCATGCTGATACCAATATTATTGCCATGCCCATGTTGGCCTCAAGTCACTCTGACCCCTCATGTATAAGACCTTATTAATTTAAATGCTTATTTGTGTATATATGCTTAAAAGGAATTTTAAAATTCATACATACAATAGTAATCTGTGTCAGTAAACATTAGATATACTTAATGTTTAAAAATATATAGATTTTAATAATTTCATGTTTATTGCACGATTATTGATATTAAAATTTGTCAAATACACTAATTTCTATAATGTTTAGAATATGTCATTTAAAATAACGATACTTATAATTTGTCAGAATATAAATAATTTATATGAAGAGTTAATTCTATTATCTGAATTAAAAGAGTAAAAATGGAAAGAAAAATTATATTTTAATATATATATATGCTCAATTTTATATATCGAAGCAATAAACTTTAAAATTCCAATATTTTTGCAATGGAAGAATATAAACATAATGGAATGAACTTTAAGAATCAGTGAACATTACAAACAGCGAATGATATTTTATATATATATACTGTAATAATAAAAAAAATCTTTATTTTGGTTTTACTTTACACTTTATCTAATAATTTTAGATATTTAATTGCTCATCAATAATGAAGGTCTAAATGAGTACTTAATTAATAGAACTAGTATTTAAAATAGTGTTTAATTTTTTGAAAATTTTCAGCAAGACAAAAACTTTATAGGTCCACACAGATTTGGACTTTTTTAGAAATAAAATATAAATTTCTATATATTCACCTTGAGAGATTTTGGCTATTATGTAATCTGACAAACAAGCAATTAAAATTGACAATTTCAAATACTAATAGTATTTTATTAACATCCTATTAAACAAAAAGCGAACTGTTTTTAATTTAATACTCTACATAAGTACGTTTAACAAATTCTTGTAATAACTAGGACGAAATTAAAAAGTTATGCTTTTAATTTAAAAATGAGTCAAAAATATTATTACAAAATAGTATGATTTCAGTCTGAAATTGTCAATTTTAATTGGTTGTTTTCTAATTATATCACAATTGAAGTTTATCTAGATAAACATACAAAATTCTCATTAAATTGGCAATATTTATAACTATCAAGTGAATTAAAATTTAGCAAATTGTGATTTTTTTCCAGTTTTTACATTTATAAAGCATGTATATTTAAATTATAACTATTATAATATCTGGAGTACTAAGCTAAAAGTAATATTAGATAGCATGATTTCAGTTTACAATTGCTAATTTTAATTGTTTGTTTGCCTGGTTACATTACATCTGTAGTTTATTCTGGTAATGTACAGAATTTTATGCTATACTTTCAATATTTAAATCTATAAAGAGAATGATAATATTTTAACTAATGTGTTATACATGTACATACATACATAAAATGGGCTTTATGACATTGTTGTAGTGCATTAAAAGCTTCTTAAAGTTCCAAATAGATATTTTTTTAGGTAGAGTTCATAACCAACCTATCTAAATATTACATATTGATTAGTAAATAAAATCAACTTTTTTTATTTACTTTTTTCATTGTTTTTCTGTATGAAGCTGTTATATATATATCTCACTTTCCAATACAATATTTAAAAGCTGAGTAATGATGTGCAGAAAATATCTAGCAGAACTCAATTGATTAATTTGTATCACTTTGCAATTTATTTTTACTAAACATATATTTTGTACTATACACTTTTATTATAGTGCTTGCATAAAATATAGACCGTTATACATAGAATAGCAAAAACAATTTCTATTTGTGATTTTGATTATTTTATGCATAAATATGTAGAAACAAATTTTTTATATTTTAGATTATGAGAAAAGCACTAGTGATAGTCCTCAAATATTATATGTTGTATGTAATTAGTCACATGATCAAAATTAGGTAATCTTTACATTACCAGATTTAATCTTTTACAAAATATAGCACAATTTAAATTCCAGAAATAGTTAGCCATCATAAACAAAATATGAGTGACTTCAATAGTTGTTTGCTAAAATGTACTCCAAAATATTTCACAATAAAAATTTATGGAGTTTAAGAATTTGGCTTATACAGTTTTAGCACATTATTATATACATAATAAAATAAATTGAGATTCATAGATTCTTAAATTTTTATTTTTTACGTTTTTAACTTACTTTTTGGCATATATAAAATATCCACCTATTAACATTACAATCTTTAACCAAATAATATGTTTATTAAAATCCCACCACAAAATATCAATTACATGCCAATGCAAAAGAGAAATAGGAACTAAACAACATTTCATTATAATGCAGATTTTCATCTCAGAACAGAATTTCACCAAATTCCACCATCTAATGTATTTATTTGTTCCACAACAAAACATGGTTTCGTGGTGAGTTATTTTTTGTCTTATTCCTATTTGCATTGGCATGTAAGTGATTAATATTTAATTTCGAGACATACTATTTGGCAGGAGCTTGTAATATTACTAAGTGTAATCAATTTATTAAAGTCTCTAGCTTAGTTTTTTTTATTTAATTAACTTAGATATATATAGCAAATATTTTCACACAAATAAATAATACAAACATTTATTTTGAATTTGCCCTGCATATACAAATTATTGCTGCAATATTAGACTTATACCAATGTTTCATTTGGTACCAATTATAAATTAATACAATTATATATATCAAAAACCAAAATATATATATATATATATATATATATATTATATATATATATATATATATATAAGAAAGTCATAAAAAATTAAAAAAACTTGTTTAGAACTTATTAGCATGCTCTTAATTATATATACAATTAAAAAATAATCAGATGGCTTTTTTTGCTTGGGAGTTCATCAGAAATTTGAGCATTAGAAGGACTACAACAGGAATTAATCTGAAAATTTTATATTCCAGAGTCTGACCCTGTACCACTGCACTAAATCATGTAGGTTATATGTATATAATAGTAAACCCCCCAAGCAGTGCAGATAAATTTTTAATATTAAATATATAACAAAATGCCACAATATCCCATGTATTAATTTATTTACTTACACCATCTAGATTATAAAGTTTTTTTTTTATAAACAAATAAAAAAATTTACACTGAGATATTAAACAATACAAATAATAGGTGAATTGAAAATAAGCTAATATGTTACTACAACTCCTATTAAGAAATTTTCTATTTGCATTTATATGATAAAATTAATTTTCAGCCATTTTAAAGACCTTGTAATTCTATATAATTCTTTATATAAAAATCTAGAAGAAATTAATTCTGCCTTATAAATGTAAATAGAAAGTTTATTGACAAAAATTGTAATAATTCTTCAGCTTATTTAGATTCATCTGTGTTGGATGCATTATTCTGGTTTAATATCTATTTAAAAAAATGTTTCTAATTTTTTGCTTCCATGTAATAAAAGAGATTATAGACTAGTTCATATAGCTAAATAACTTTATAAGCAGGTTGTCACAAAATTAGTTTATGTTATACCAGTGAACCTTTATTTATATTTGGATTTTATATAAAGAGAATTATAAAGATTTACAATATTATTAAGATTATTATAAATTATTTCTGTTTTATAAATGTAAATAAAAAGTTTATCAATAGATACTGTAATAATAGCTTGGCTTTTTTAGGTTTACTCCCTGTGATGCATTATTGTTACTTTAAAATTTTAGTGATGAATAAAAAGTGGCTCTATTTTTTGATTTGTATGTAATAAAGATTTTATAATCTTGATGTTAACTTTATATGCAAGTTGTCATAATATTTACTTACATTATTCCAATGTAGCATTATAAATATTTGGATTATATATTGTAACGAGCACAGACGTTCGTTACATTGTTTTTTTTTTATTTATTAAACATGAAAGTAAATTAAAAAGTTCGCATTTAAAAATTTTCTTTAAGAATTAAAAATTGAAATTAAATATCATTTTAAACTCGTATATGTTAAATCGCACAGATAATGAAAAATTATTAAAATAAAACTTTATTAAAGAAAAAGTATGTTAAAACTAAATTTTAAAAAGATTTGGAGATAAAATTATATCTTTAAATTTATCTTTAAATATATTTTTGATTTGGAAAACAGGTTAATTAATCAGAAATGGAAATGATTGTTAATTAGTTAAATGTAAACCAGCCTTGGGCATTTAAATGTAAAAACATCAGTCAGGTAGGAAAACAATAGAAACTGTTAGCAAATAAGAAGAAATCCCTATGGAATCGGACCGCAGCGAAAGGACCATCACATCGGTGACATAATGCAAATTCAATCCTACACATTAATATAAAAAGGACAAGTTTGGAAATTATTAGTTAGTGAATGATTAATTAAGATGTGAGAGATATGTGGTAGTGCGGAAGTGAAGAAGGGATTGAAACAGATGCACAATTCAATCCCTTCAGTTTTGCTAGGAAAGAAAGAGAAATGAACTATCATTTTTCTACATTGAGGACCAGTTAAAACAAAAACCTTCGGATGGATAAATAAATCGGCCAACAGAATATCAATCTTAGGACGGCGTGGGAATTCACATTCATGGCAAGCAACGGATAAAGTTGGACGTTTTAAAAATCGTAAGAACTTTATATTCACTTGAAACAATAAGAACTCTAAATTTTAAAACTTTTTAGTAAATAATGCAATAGAATCCTATCTGACCAAACTAAATTCTTCATTAATAATGTTATTTGATGTATTTGTTAGTTATTTATTTAAAATCATTTCCATTTATTTAACTTTGTTCTTTAAGTTTATTTATGATTTCTGTTTTCCGATAAATTAAAATATATCAATGTTAAACTTAAGTCAGGCGTGAATGGCTGTATAGATTTGTAAAGTTATATTAGGGGAGGGTAATCTTAGGTTATTTGTTTTGTTGTTAGATTGGGTCAATGGATTGGATATATTGATGTAGTTAGTAGATGTAGTCGGAGATTCGCTACTGGCAGAATCGTTTATATATATGCCGCACTCTCCCGTTTTGCCTATGGAAGGAATTATAAGACGCAGAGCGCAGTTCCTTTCTATGGAGTTTTTTTTTTATTGCTCTTCTTGTCTGATAGATGTCATATTCCTATCTGATGAGGGTCAATGCCTTCTCTTAATCTTTTTGGTGCTGTCGTATTCCGTATTACATTGAATACATCGATATATCAGATGAATTGATGCCAGTTTGACTGCGAATTTTAGCCTAAGGTTAAATAGGGATAGAATATTTTATTTTCAAATGCAAATCGATGTAGTCTATTCATACTTGACCCTAAATAAAAATGCATTAAATTTAAGTTGTTTATAGACGCTTGCATGGATTGGTTATTGGTTAAGTATGTTTTGGGTTTTCATATTTGATCAAAATATATAGACATTCGATAAATAATGATACCTTACGGTGAGTATCTAAAATGTATTTATTTGGATGTCTTTTAAGTTATTGGTCACAATGCAAGTATCTTATGGTGAATACTATTGGGTTACGTATAAATTTCCCTCCGCAATTGTCAGTAATCAATAATTTTGTATTTTGATCGTTTATGTTTATTTTGAAATGTTTTTGACCGTGAAATCTATGTAACCGATCTGTATTCAACATTATAAACAAGCTTTCATAAATTTATATGTACGAACTTAATTAAAATGTAAAATTATAATATAATAGTAATTAAATGTAAATTAAAGTAAAGTTAAAAATAATGTTAAATGTTAAAATGTAAAACTAATTTAAAATAATTTTAAATCTTATATATATGTGCATAAATAAATGTTTGTATGTTAATTACTGGCAGTGGCTTAATTTATTTAATATTGAAATATAATTAGATAAGATATTATATTATTTAATCTCTGCTATTCCACTGAGCTAGTGACATGGGCTAACGACCAGAATCAAAGTTTAAAAAAAAAAAAAAAATTTTTTTTTTTACTTACGTATCTGCCTACTTTATAAATTTTTCTAGGTTCAAATGCCTAGATGGCGCCCTGTAGTGCAGTTTACGTAAGTCTACTATTCCCCGGATCATTACAATATATATATATATGTCAAATTATATTCTTGTATCAGTGCACAATCATCCATGATCTCAGAAGTCAGATCAAACCTTTCAATAATATAGATACATATACCACATAGCACATGGTTCACTTTTAACTTCATATACATATGAATTTTAGAGATACTTAAATTTCTCTTCATATATATTGTAATGGACCAGTGGTTCTTGCAAGAAAGAAGAAACAGATCTAACTATGGTAAGACCTAGGATCTTAGAGTAGGATGCTAGCAAGGACATGATGAAATACTTAACCCATGATCACATCCACCTCCAATGGGCTAGTTATATATTCATACATTAAATTTAGATAAGATTTGGGCTACTTCATCCTCATCTCACCCTCTTTCTGGCTCCATTATGCCTAAGTATTCAAACTCAGGGTAAATTCATACTCAACTCTCTTCTGGGAAAGGCCTACTAAGATCAATGACTAATGTGCTTCTATAGCACATTGAGAATATTTCCAATATCAGTATACATATAAATAAAAGGATGTGGGTATTGTAGTTCAACACATATATTTAGAGGTATGAATGCCCAACAATGGGAACAAGACAGAAACCAAATGAATTGAAACAACTTAATAAACATTTATTAAATAATGAAGCTAATTTAGCAATATTTATATATATAATAATATGAGTTAAGGATGGTTTTCTATCACCTTAAGAGTTAAATACCATTAATATCTTAATCCCCAAATTCCATGATAGAAATCCATAACCTGGCAATTTTTATTTACAAACGTTTAAATAATAATTTTTTTTAGAAGATCATGAACCTGGCTTACTAATTATTCTATGTTCAGTCATATCATATAGTAATGTTTGCTGCCTGATTAATGATGAGTATTATCATCCTTTTTACAGGAGAGGACCTCCTTCTATACATATATGTGATTGCCTAATATTGATAGGAGAGACTATACACTCAAGGAAGTTAGTCACATACACTGAAAAATGAATATATATTGAGTGTTAGTAAAACATTTAACAGATAATGAAAACTCTGTTCTGTCACTACTGTTTGCTTTTAATGTGAAACAATATTAAAATCTTACTTTATTCTACATTCAATCTTACCTTATTCTACACTCAGGGATGAAATCAAATAGACTTTTGTATTTTTTAAAATATAAACTTCCAAAGGAAATGGAAAGAAAAAAAATATGAAAAGTAAAAAATAAGATGATAAATAACAAATAAAATATAAATACTATCAGTTGTATAAAATAAAAATCAATTTCTGGATTTTGGAAAGCACTACCCATCATGTTCAAAGTCTATTCCTTCTTGTGATATATCTTCTTGGTTGGTGTACTGTCCATAAGTTTAATACACTCAGGGATGAAATCAAATAGACTTTCGTATTTTTTAAAATATAAACTTCCAAAGGAAACGGAAAGAAAAAAAATATGAAAAGTAAAAAATAAGATGATAAATAACAAATAAAATATAAATACTATCAGTTGTATAAAATAAAAATCAATTTCTGGATTTTGGAAAGGACTACCCATCATGTTCAAAGTCTATTCCTTCTTGTGATATATCTTCTTGGTTGGTGTACTGTCCATAAGTTTAAATGTTATGTACTCATTCTGGTATCATAGATCACCAATGCTATCCAGTTCATTTTCTTCAAAAAAGGCATAGGAGATCCACTGAAGACCATCATCATTGACCGGTATTTAATAAATAAAGGCATCTCACATATCATAAATTATTTTATGGGCTTTAAGGTCTGACATTTGGATTTCTATGGCATAGTTCTTTTAGCCAGACTACCTTGCAGTACCCTCATTAGTATGAGTAGTTTTTCTAAGGTTGGTTTTATGCATAGGAAAATGGTGCAAACAACTGTCCTTGCTGATTGTTAGTGGTTATTTATTTTGATGTGAATTTGAAGTTTTTTTTAATAATTAGCTCAATTTATTTGGTTTATTTCTATGTTGCCAGAAGATGGAAATTACTGTTTATTCTTATGTGATTAAAATTTGTTCTCAAAATTGAATACATATATACATACTGCTTTGTTGATAAAAAATGCAGTTGCCAAGATGTTGACTTTTTTGTGCTTGCTGTATTTGTCTATTATTGCATAAATTGTATATTAACATGATGTTATTAAAATAAATATTTATTGGAATTATATTTTCATTTCAAAGTTTGATTGCTTAACAATATGCTTGACATTAGATCATTATCTTGTGTATTTTGTTTATGTTCACATAATAATGTTGGATTTACAATACTCTTGGTTAATCATATTGTCTATATATATATATGGGTGTATTTATTTTCTTAGGGTCTAATTAGAAACTTTCTTTTTCTAACAAAAATATATAACTTGCTGAGGCTTAGAATGGCGTAGGTTAGTGCATGTGGGTGGTAGTTTTAAAGTCCCCTTACAACTCCTGTTTCTTACAGAGTTAAAATTTTAATTTGTATTCAAATTTTAACACCCATAAGTGTGTTGGTATGTTTTTAATGTAAGGTTATTTACTTTTGAATTGGATGATGGGTTACTAAACCTATTTCTTTACTATTTTATACCTTATAGCTGATTTTGAGTCGTTTGCTATCTTTATTTTGTCTAAGTCATATCATTTGTGAAGTAATCTAGACCTAGGGGCTTTGATGGCATTATGTTCAAAATTTAACTGGTAATATGCCTCAGTCACAGATGACATATGGGTTTATTTTCTAATCTTCCTGTTTTCTTTCAAGACTTACTGGATTTATGAAGATCTAGTCAAATATTAAAGTATCTCTTTATTGAAATGGATTGATTCCTATGTCATGGCTAGTCTTAAGGTATCCCAGTGACTGTGTTTGAGCATTATCTGGAAAATACATTCATCAGACTTATTATTTCTAGTCTTGGACATTTTTTGACCATCTATTACTTTACTTTTCTCTCATGTGATTTATATAATTTTTATACCTTGCTTGATAATTACTTTTATTTTTTAACTGAGTGATTAATTTGATGGGTCATCTTAGGTTGTTTGGAGCAGTCAAAGAAAGGTTTTAAAATGTGGGTATTACACATGACTTGAATCTCTCCTTCCTGGTTTATCCAAAATGTATTGGGACATATTTGCTTAATGATGGTATATGGTTCTTCATATGTATTGTAGAACTTAAGGTACTTATTATTTTGGGGTCTACTTAAGTGTGTTTTTATTAAAGCTTTATCTCCAACATTAAATTTGAGTGGGGACTATTGTGTATTTTGGTTCTTGTAACTTGCTGTTTTGGTGAGTCACTCACAAGTGTTTAGTGTATCTTTTTTTATTTTGGTTTGAATAGCCATAGATTAATATTTTATGAATAGCATAGATGTATTTTGTTTAAAGTGTAGTTGGATGCATGTGAAGTAGTTGATTACACCTTTCATCTGCTTTTCCCACATGGTCCAAAATCTCACATTGTGAGTTTGACTGTGGTTTCTAATGGAGATTAGCATGGAGATTAGCACATGTTTTATTTGACATATCTCCACCCATTTTTTCATTCCTTAGATAGAAAAGGAGTACCATGATCAGGTAAAATGGTCTTAGGCTTTCCTATCATCTTGTATTGGAGAGTCTCCAATACCTTGTCTAGTATTAGTTTGGGGTATTGGGTAAGCAGTGACATATTTGTAAAAGGGTTCATAGATGGCCCATAATAATTGATCGCTAGGATCTCATTTGGTTTTTCTGGTATGGTTGATTTAGTAGAGTTAATATAATTCTGGTTTACTGGCTTAGTCTTTTAAGCAAACTGGTCTTAGAGTGATCTCAAGATGTCCTGTACATCTTTAGCCCGTAAAACAAATTGTTAAGAATATGTTCTGTTTTGTGGGTGCCATAATGCCCATATAGACAATGTAATTCTTTATGAGTGGGTCTCATAAGGACTTAGGTATTACTAGCTTTCGCTCTTTCAAATTGTGGTTAACTTTATATAGTAAGACCTATTTTTCTAACATACACATTGTAATTTTAGCACATGCAGAACTTTCTCTGTTTTTAAAACTTTAATTATTCAATTTATATCAGAGTATTTTGACTGTGCCTTATGCAAGTCTTCTAAATTGTTCTCTATGTTTTGTGGATGTTGGTAATGTAGGCATTATCTTCTGATAGATGATGCTGTTCTGACATACATGGGTTTTGACTCAGCACATCAGCTACAATGTTCTCATATCCTTTGCAATACAGTATTGTGATGTTAAATTCCTGCAATAACAGCCTTAACCCGATCAAGCAAGTGTTAGTCAGGTAGCTATGGTTTAGGAATTTGAGGCTTTTGTGGTCTGTGGTCACTATCACATCTGATCTGAAAGGCATTTGTCACACACTATTGCTAGGGTTCCCTTCTTCGTAATCATGAATTTATTTCTGGAACCTTTAGGAGCTGGCTAATGAAGTAAAGGATGTCAGGTTGGTCATCCTCCTGGATTTGGGATAGATTGTTCCTAATCTGTAACCAGTACTGTCTGTCTGAACAATGAATGGTTTATTGAAATCAGAGCAAGCTAACCATGTTTGCTCTAAGAACCCTGTTTTAATATTTGCAAATGCCTTGTCTTGCTCCTCAATCCAATTCCACCAATGGTTCCATGTAGTCAGAGAACTTTTGGTAGGAACTAAATATTGAAGTTGCACAGCCCTAACAATGATCAGATATTTTTTATTAGTGGGTTTTGGAAAGTTTTGAATAGCATTGAACTTGTCTGGATAAGGTCTTATGGTCAGAGAACTTTTGGTAGGAACTAATTATTGAAGTTGCACAGCCCTAACAATGAGCAGATTTGTTTCTTATTAGTGGGGTTTGAATAGTTTTCAATGGCATTGATATTATCTGGATGAGGACTTATCTTATTGTAACTAATGATGTGACTTAAGAAGATTACCTCATTGTGAGCTAACATGCTCTTCTTGAAGTTGACATTTATCCTCTTTCATAGCAAATATCTTTAAAGAATAGGGATGGGTGTTGAAGATGTTCTTCAATCATGGTAGATACAATTATTACATTATCCCATAAATGGTAGTGATCTGTTTGACCTCAGAAGATAGGGTTTTGTCAAGCAACTTATTATGCCACTATTAATCAATCCAAAAAGCAATCTATTAAATTGTTAGGTAAAACCCTTGAATTAGAGGTGGTGTATTGGTGATCTGGAGTTCAATCTACCTATAGCTGAAGGTCAAGTTAAGTGTAAAACACTTTTATTTTCTAATCTCATGAACATTTCATATGTAGGCAATGGGATGTTTCTCTCAGGATTTAAAATTTTGTTCAATCTACCAATAGCTGAAGGTCAAGTTGAAAGTGAAAAACACTTTCTTATTTTCTAGCCATCTTTCTTCTTCACAATTATAACTGAGTTGCAGTAAGGTGAAAAGCCCTTGGAAATAATTCCCCAATCTTAATCAGCTTGGATATCTCTCCCCAATACTGATGTGGAATAGAATTTGGATTAAAATGGTTGGTCATGGACTAGTTTTATTTTTTGTTGGAAACCCTCTATTATCCATGGTATTTCTAGGAAAATCAGGCTGAATTCATTAATAACTGATTGCAATTTCACCATATCATCACTCCCAAGTATATTGGATTCTACAATCTTTCTTTCTATGAGTGCTTCTTGCCATATCATCACTTCCAAGTATATTGGATTCTACAATCTTCCTTTCTATGAGTGCTTCTTGGATGGCAGATACTATACTGTAAACCTCAGGTAGGTCATATCTCAAGATTAATGTCATCTCCAAAATCTTATCATTCATCTTGACTGCCCTATCAGAGAAATTAATAGAACAGTGATTCATGTAGAGGAAGTCTGCCACTAAAAGAACCTCGTGTATTAGGCTATTCAGTATGAGAAAATGATAGAGGAATGTTCAGTGAATTTTCATTTGAACCCTTGTTTGTTTTTATGTTAGTTTAGCCTTTCTATTGTTATCCGTTCAGTGGCAAGGTTTTGAAACTGGGGGTTCTTAGTCAGAATTTCATGGTAAAACTTATCTGACACCACTGATATCTGGATGCTAGAGTCTAACAAAACCTTAACTAGTAAACCCTCAAATGAAATCTCTATCATGAGATGGCTTTGCAAAGTGAAATTATGTGCTTTACCTTCCCCAAATTAATGATTTAACAGTTGTGTTTCTCATCATCTATTTGTCTTTTTGAAGTAAGAAACATGACCTCATCATCTATTTGTCTTTTTGAAGTAAGAAACATGACCTCAAGTATCATTTCAGTTTGATTTCTGCAGGGTTTTGAGCATGTTACTGCATCATGGCATAGGTTTTTTTCCTGAGCTATTGGAGGGACTGATTTTGGTTTTAAGATGTTTTGTTTTTGTTTTATATATGGGGAGGTTTGTTGTATAGACTTCCTTTTCCAATGATATTGATCATTATTATTTTTTTATCATTTATAGTGTATGGCATTGACAGCCATAATTTTCCTTACATTTTTCTGGCATTCTGTTGATTACATTTGAATCAATAGTGTTTAGTAACTCTGCGATTTGCTCAATATTTTTGGCAATTGTGCACAGGAGAGACTGTTCAATTTTAAGCAGCGCGTTTGTTTTGACTATTCTTATTATCTCACTTTCACTTAAGTGGTACATGTATAAAGTCCTTAATTTGGTAACCATGTGGCAAAAGAATTTCATCAAATGTTTTTCCTGGTGTTGGTTAGTACTTTTTCTGAAACAGTTGGTATAGCATGGCTTCTTTTTTTATCATGGTTCCAGAAATTCTTTACCAGTAATGTCTGATGGTCTTCAAAATACAAGGTCTAGAATAATAATTCCTACCATATCAGCACATCAACTTGGAGGTGGCTGTAAGCAATGATCAATTTCTCAACCTCAGTCGAATTGTGGTTGACCGAAAAATACAGGTTGAGGCTCCTTAGATGTTCTATTGGGCCTCATTGGTGGATCCCTTGAAGACTTTTAGCCTTATGAATTGGTAATTGGTGCTGATTTGTGTCACATGGTTGCACAGTTACCTGTGTGTGCTGGTTATTGTGGTATGTGCTAGGTATGATTCCTGCCAGGTTGAAATTGAAAGGAGAGACCTATCCCTGCTGGTTCTTGGTTTTGGAGACAGGGTGTTTGGAGCTGGTTGCTCATTCTACCAGGCTTTCTATCACTGAATTCCATTTCTCCCTGCCAGTCACAGCTATTCTATCATTTCTAGTTGACTGTATCAAACACTGTTGTTCTCAGCCATAGCTGGAATTCGAAGGCCTTGAACCTCTGATTGACTGCTCCACTCAGTTAGTCAACCTGTTGCACATTTCATTTATACTTTCATCCAACTTTTCTAGGTTTGCTTTGTCTGGAGGTTTTCTGTTTCACTTGCAACTAATTTGTTTTCCGGATACTTTATGCTATGGCCCATTGATTCAATGGCCTTGTTGTGTGCCTCAGTTTTTGCATTGTGCTGTAAGAGTAGTTGTATTTTTGTTTGCATGCCTTTGAATTCTGTCTTAATTTGTTCTCAATAATTCTCTTGGCCAATCCATACTTCACTCTTGAAGTCTTTATAGCCTTGAGTCATCTTGCAAAACTTAAGGTCTATCTGACTTGAGCTGTTAGATCTAAAAGTCTTCAAATCTTTGCTGGCATTGTGTGTCCTTTTCTTTCATCTTCCTTCTTATTTCTCCTAATTCTTGTCTCAATTCCCTATTCTGTCTCTGAACATTATTGATACTCAGAGACAGCAGTTCCATATTAGCAGATAATTTGTTTCTCATCTCCATCATTTCAGTTTTTAAATCTTTGATGCTATCCACATTTGTGTTCATTTTATCCATTTTTTGGCAAGTTCTGCTTTCATCATCATGATCACCTGGAATATTTGTTCCATGGTCATTACATCTGTAGTCTGTACTACTTTGATCCTGGGTGCTTGATTCATTTTACTGGCGGGTATCTCATGAGTTGGAAATGCTGTTTGGATCACCCTGGTATTAGTGGAGAATGACCATTTTCTATCATGGACCCCTCAGGTAACTCTACAAATGCATACTCTTCTTCTCTTTTAGAAGTAGAGCATTGCAATTATTTACTACTACTATTTATAGTTTTCCATGAAATTTTCTTGTCCATTCTCATTAATTTTTTTCCACTCCTTATTATCATCAACTTGTTTTATGTATATGGTTATAACATTTTTATTTGCTTATATATGTAAAGATAATATGGTGTAGGGTTCCTTGCCACCCCAAGCCATTTCATGTTTATTCATGATTATTATTTTGTGTGTGTGTGCATGTTTTATTTTCTATATTTAAGTCTGTGTTTTACTTGCCTGACTCATCTATTTTAAACATGATTTATTATCAATTAGTCATTCAGTTATTGGTCTCTGGTTATAATGATGTTTGCATCAACATATGTATATTCACCACTTTTAATATAAATGTCTTTTAATGTGCATGTTCAAACTTAAAAAAGTCTCATTTATACATTTTCTTTGTGGTTGAACATATTGGTCCTTCTGGTGAGTAAGTTCATTACGATAATTGTGGTTGAACATATTGGTCCTTCTGGTGAGTAAGTTCATTATGATAATTGTCTTTTAATGTGCATGTTCAAACTTAAAAAAGTCTCATTTATACAATCTCTTTGTGGTTGAACATATTGGTCCTTCTAATGAGTAAGTTCATGATGGTTATGAATGGTTATGGTTTAAAAATGTGTGACTGTTCTAAAACCCAAAAAAATTTTTTTACTTATAGATGATTCACACTAGATATAATGGATCAGTTCTTCTTGGAAAAAGAGGGCAATCCATCTAATTATGGTCATACCTAGGATCTTTAAGTAGGATGCTGGTATGGATGTAATAAATACTTAACCCATGATCATATCCATCTCCAATAGGCTAGCACTATATTCACACATTAAATCTAGATATGATTTGGGCTAGTTCCTCCTCATCTCACTTGCCTTTCTGGCTCCATTATACCTCAGTATTTGAACTCAGGGAGAATTTGTACTTGACTCTCTTCAGGGATGAGCCTACTCAGATCAACAACTACTGCATCTCTTTATAAGCAAGGATCAATTATAGCACTTTCAGAATATTTCCAATATAGATATAAATAAAGGCATATGTGTATTGGAGTTTAGCATACATATTTAGAGGTATTAATGCACAACGATGGGAATAAGACAGAGACCCAATGGATTGAAATAACTTAATAACATTTATTAGATAATGAAAATATTTTAACAATATTTACATACATAATAATATGAGTCAAAGATGGTTTTCTATCACCTTAGAATTAAATACAATTTATATCCTAATCTCAAATGCTGTGATAGAAATACAAACCCTGGCAATTTAGAAGATCACAAATCTGACTTATTAATTATTCTTATGTACAGTCATATTATAGAATAATCCTTGTTGTCTTATTCATATCATCATCCTTATTGTAGGAGAGAACCCCTTCTATACATATATGTGATTCTCTAATAATGATAGGAGAGACCATACACTGTCATGCACACCACAAAAATAAATATATAATGAGTGTTAGTAAAACATTTAACAAATAACAAAAACTCTGTTCTAAACATCACTACTGTATGCTTTTAATGCAGAACATTAAGGTCTTACCTTATTTTGCACTCAGTCAGATAATATCAAGCTACTGCAGGGGTGTGTAGGCCTAAATTTTATTTAATACAATAGAAATTTTTATGAAATGTAATCCCCCCCCCTTATTAGATAATGAAAGTATTTTAACAATATTTACATACATAATAATATGAGTCAAAGATGATTTTCTATCACCTTAGAATTAAATGTAATTTATATCCTAATCCCAAATGCTGTGATAGAAATACAAACCCTGGAAATTTAGAAGATCACAAATCTGACTTATTAATTATTCTTATGTACAGTCATATTATAGAATAATCCTTGTTGTCTTATTCATATCATCATCCTTCTTGTAGGAGAAAACCCCTTCTATACATATATGTGATTCTCTAATATTGATAAGAAAGACCATACACTAAAGGAAGTTTGTTATGCACACCACAAAAATAGATATATAAATGAGTGTTAGTAAAACATTTAACAAATAAAAAAAACTGTTGTAAACATCACTACTGTATGCTTTTAATGCAGAACATTAAGGTCTTACCTTATTCTGCACTCATTCAGATAATATCAAGCTACTGCAGGGGTGTGTAGGCCTAAATTTTATTTAATACAATAAAATTTTTATGAAATGTAATTTTCCCCCCTCTGTGCTTAAAATAACATTTCCCATTTTCTAAAATATAAGCTTACAAATGTGGAAATGAAAAAAAATGAAAGAAAAAATAAGATGATAAATAACAAAATAAATATACATATCAATTGGTCAAAATTAAAACAAATCCAATTTCTGAGTCTTGTTCATCATATTCAAAGTCTATTCCTCCTGGTGACAGATCTTTTTGGGTGTTTTACTGTTCTTAAGTTTAATTTATGAACACTCACTCCAGAATTGTAGATCATCAATGCTATCTGTTTTGTTTTCTTCAAAGAAGTAGCAGGTGATCACTGAAGATCATCATTATCAGCCAGCATTTAATAAAGAAAGGCATCTCACATATCATGATGCTTCTATGTGATTGAAAAGCTGGAATTTGGTCTCCTATGTCATATTCTTTTAGCTAGACCACCTTACAGTACCCTCCTTAGTATGTGTAGCTTTTCTAGAATTGTTTTTATACATAGGGAAATGGAACAAAAACCTCTCCTTGCTGATTGTTAGTGGTTATTTACTTACTGTCTTGTGATGATTTAATATAAATTTGAAGTTTTATTTTTTAACAATTAGTTCAAATCATTCAGTTTATTTCTATATTTTGGAAGTATTCAGGTTTTGGTTTATATTGCTGGATAAAGTATATTACTGTTTATTCTTACGTGATTGAAATTTGTTCTCAAAATTGAACATATATGTCCATTTTGCTTTGTTAAGAAAAAAATATGGTTGTCAAGATGTTGATTTTCTCATGCTTGCTGTATTTATCTATTATTGCATAACTGTACATTAATGTAATGTTATTAAAATAAATCATCATCATTATCAACCATTATCAATCCACTGCAGGATGAAGGTCTCTCCAAGTTTAATCCATCTTCTCCGATCTTTAGCTTCTCTTCTCCACATCACCCCTGCACACTTTCTTATTTCATCCATCCATCTCACATGTGGTCTCTTTCTGGGTCTTTTACAATCTCTTGGAATCCAGTTTAAAATTTCAATTGTCCATCTATTATCATCTCTTCTAGCAATATGTCCAGCCCAACTCCACTTCAATCTTTTAATTTTTTCAATGACGTCAGTAACACCTGTTTGTTCTCTTACCCATACATTGCATTTTCAATCTCTTCTTGTTACTCCCAACATACACCTCTCCATACTTCTTTGAGTGGTCTGAAGTCTCTGTATTGCTCTTCTATTGAGTGTCCAAGTCTCAGATCCATAAGTAAGAACTGGTAAAACACATTTGTTAAAAACCTTCCTTTTCAAACACATAGGCATATTTCCTTTTAGTATCAAGTTATTTCTACCAAAAGCACTCCAACCAAGTTTAATTCTATGATTAATTTCCTCCATTATGTTTCCATCTGTATTAATAATCTGACCAAGGTATTTGTAACTCTTAACTTCTTCTAATTCATCATAATCAATCTTTATTTTCATATTTTGAGCAAATCGATTAAACATTACTTTAGTCTTTTTAACATTTATCTTTAGTCCTACTTTCCTACTTTCATCTGATAACTCCTGCAACATTTCCTGCAGCTCTGAAGCATTATTTGCAAAAACAACTATATCATCTGCAAAATCTAAATGACTTAAATAATCTCCATTTACTTTCACTCCTTTAGTTTCCCATTTTAATCCACAAAATACTTCTTGCAGCACTGCTGTAAAAAGTTTTGGAGATATGGAGTCACCTTGTCTTACACCTTTCTCAATGTTGACTTTCCCAGTATCATTATGTAATCTAATTGTTGCTGTTGCATTTTTATAAATATTCTTTAAAATATGACTATATCCTGGGTCTATACCTTAATGATCCAATGCTTTAATCACTGAAGAAATGTTTATAGAATCAAATGCCTTTTCATAATCTACAAATCCAAAACATAATGACAACTCATATTCATTTGTCCTTTCTATAACTTCTCTCAATACTTGAATATGATCTACTGTACTAAAACCACTTTTAAATCCAGCTTGTTCTCTTGGTTGGTGAAAATCCAAGGTTCTCTGTAGACGAGTTGTAATTATCTTGGTAAAAATTTTATATAAAACTGATAAAAGGCTGATAGGTCTGTAATTTCTAATATCTTCTTTATCACCTTTTTTAAATATTAATATTATTACTGCATTCTTCCAATCATCCGGTACATCTTTATCATTTAGACATTTGGTATATAACTTTGCTAAAAATTTTCTGTTTCTTCACCTGCTTCTTTTAATATATCAATTATAATTCCATCATTACCTGGAGCCTTTCCTTTCTTCATACATTTAATTGCATTTCTCACTTCTTCATTTAAAATTCTGAGCAATTCGGAAGATGTAATAGATATAGGAGGTACTTGATCTTTATTACTATATAATTCTTGATAAAAATTTTCTACCAATTTCATGATGTCATCTCTCTTTTTAGTAATAATTCCATCTTTTTTCCTTATTGCAGATATAAATTTCCTACCAATACCAAAATGTTGTTTTACATTCTTAAGACTTTTATTTTCTTCTACAGCTTTTCTTGCTAGTTCACAGTTATATTTTCTTATATCGTTTTCAATTCTTTTCCGCACCATTTTACAAAATTCGAGATATTCAATTCTTTTTAGTGCATCATTTTTGTATATCTTCATATTTCTTCTTTTCTTCATAAATTCTCTAGTTTCAATAGAAATTTTGTTGGTCAATTGCTGCTTTTGTCTACCAGCTATCTTTGTTGCAGTTTTTAAAAGTGTATTAGTTATTTTCATATTAATTTCATTCAAATCTGAATCATGTTCAAAATCTACTAATACTTGAAATCGATTTGTAAGTTCTAATTTAAATTCATTAGAATGTTTCTGAAGATTAGAAATATCAACTGTAAATATTGTTTTTCTTAACAATTTTTGTCTTTCTAGTTTTACATTAACACGCATCTTGCACCTTACTAATCGATGATCACTTCCTGTGTTAAATCTATTAAGAACATTACAATCTTGAAATATGTATTTCCTGTTAGTCAAAATATAATCCAATTCTGCTGTACCTTCATTTGGATGTTTCCATGTCCATTTTCTTTTAACATTTTTCTCAAAAAAAGAATTCATAATATAAAGTTTTTCTTTTTCTGCAAACTCCACAAGTCTATGTCCTCTCTCATTTCTATTACCATAACCAAAATTACCTACAGCACTTTCATCTTTAATTTGTTTACCAATTCTAGCATTAAAGTCTCCCATAACAATTTTAAAATGTTGTTTACTCTTATCAAAAGCCTTTTGTACATCCATATAAAAATCTTCTACTACTTCATCACTATGAGAACTTGTTGGGACATAAACCTGAAATAAATATGGGTGTATTAATTTTCTTAGTGTCTAGCATGAAACTTTATCTTTCTTTACAACAAAAAAATATATAATTTGGTGATTGCAGTGTTTAGAGTATATAAGTGTGTTTAAAAAAGAGTAAGTAATTGTTTAATGATTGATTGGTTAGGTTTAGCATGGTGTAGCTTAATGCAGGTGGGTGGTAGTTTGTAAGTATGAATATTTATATATATTGTAACCAAAACAAATCTGATAGCAGCTCAGATTGGTTATGTCACAAAGCTTCAAGCAAAAAAAAAGAAATTGTTTATTTAACAAATCATATTAATTGACTAATAATTAATAGAAAATTAATTTATACATATTGTTAAATGTTTTATAAAATTGTTTTGTAAATATGAGAAATTGAATGATAAATTACATAGTAAAGGAAGAAAAACAAATGCTTTGATATATAAAGGAGTTGAATTGTGTTGTTTTTAAAAATCTATGGCATTTTTTAACTTTGTAACATGCCTATTTGGAATTTAGTTTTAAGTAAAATCACTTATGTTATTTATGACAAAATTGATGGCAATGTAGTATTAAAATTTTGGAATTAATAATATTTTAGAAAATTATTAAGCTATATTTAAGTGTCAGCAATGATTTTTCTTTCTTTCTAAACTGTTTCCCATGGTAAATAAATAAAAACTATTTTTTCTTTCATTTATTGATGTAGCAAGTCATAATAATTTATTTAGTTATGCATCAAATCATGATATGATATTTGGAGTTATGCATCAAATCATGATATATTTGGAAATGGAAAATCTTGAAGCTAGCTGCTGATGAATTCATTATCTAGAAAACATGTTGTTGAATAATATCAGATAGATATAATTAGGTCTGAAACAAACAACTAGGAATTTTGCCCACTTCTGGAATTTCTGATTTCATATTGGTTTGCATTCCAATCCAATCTACTTTTGAAGCCATGTTGTAGTGATCCATACCAGGGAGAAAAACAACTTCTGGTTAACAGAGTTTCCCACTGTAACTTGGATAGCTGTATTTTACTGACTGTTTTTAAATCATTGTTCCATACCCTGGTCCTAATAGCAATATATAAAACTCACCAGAGCAATGTCTCTGTAATGCTGTGAAAGAAGAAATGAACAGTGTGAAATAAATTGCCCAAAACCTACTGATATTATATCTTATATAATATCCCCAGCACTGCTATATTTACCCTCTAACACAAGAAGAAGAATTATCATCTTCAGAGAAATTAATGAAGACAACCTTAAATAAAGTAAAAGAACATCTATTCATAACCATAGTTTGTCATTGTTTCAATATTTAACACGGTATGATCTATTTATTATAGATATTATAAGCCTTAAACTTAAATTTAAAAGATTTGTTATTACTATGATGTTTAATATTTTTATATAGTGTATATGCAACAGTTTTATTTATTCATTGTTAATAGATTGTTATTTTTTTATTAATCCACTTAGTTCATGCTTTTAACAAGCATATATTAGTTAATATTCATAGCACCAAGAAATCATACAATCCACTGAGGGACATGCAGGGATGGTGGTGATAATTTGGATGATTGTTCCTTTAAAGTTTTTTTTAGAGGGTTTGGCACCTTTGAGTTTAATTTTTATTGAAACTGAAAAACAAATAAAATAATTTGGAGAAGATTTGTATTTTTAAAGTATCATCATCATCATCAATTAGTTAATATTATTACATATTTGAATTTGAATTTTATTTGAATTTTATTAATTGTTCAATTTTCATATTGCTTTGAATCGAAGTTTATGATACTTATTAAATATATCATTTTATTTCTTATATATTCAGGTTCAAACTCATGTACAATGGCGAAACATACTATTCCAATATATATATAAATAAATATTAAAGTTTTATATATTCATCAAGGATTACTGAAGCATATGAAAAAGATATATGATCCTCAAAATGGACATTTAATACTGAATCAGCACTCATCAGTTGGCTCAGATCACAAGCTTTCACACATATCTTTTAACATTTGTTCAGTACATATATATAAATAGCAAATTTTTATAGTTTAGTTGACAGATTCAAATTTTATACATCACAATAATTTTGATACAAACCACTTTACTGAAATATATTAATAACTTTTATTAGTCATTTATTAAGCAGGACATTATCCCTAGCTCAGATATATAAGTTCAGTCTTAATTAATGAAAAATATATCTGCAGTATTACAGAGGTATCAATATTAGATTTTCTTTCCCATATTGACAGTATTTATAATTGTAGCTACATAAATCTCATACAAGCAAGAGCTGGATTTTGAACCATTTTAATACTCTGTGAATGAGTGTATCTAGCTTTGCACTAGAATATATTTTCAAATTACATTCTTATCTTATTGCATTTTTCACTTTAGCTTTATTTTTTTTTCATCCCAGAAGTCAGATTATACTCTCAATACTCTAAATATATTTAAAACATTCATTTTTTCAAATAAGCCATATAGCACATGCTATAATTTTAGCTTTATATACATAATTTTGAGAGATACTTAAACTTAACTTTATATATATAATTACATTTTGATACTCTGTCATTATAATTATTAATTAATATATATATATATGTGCTCTGCATACAGGTAATGAAGCTATTAATAAATTGTCAAAATTTTTTACTGCCAACCGCTTTCGGGACAGTCTACAGTCCCATATTCATGGCGAGTTATCCTGTTAATAACTGTAAAACTTTTGACAATTTATTAATAGCTTCATTACCTGTGCGCAGAGCACATATATATATATTAATTTATTTAAGCATTAATGAAGTAAAATCTTAACTATAATTATTAATGTAAAAAATACTAAAATAAAGTTTAAATATGAAATTTAGTAAGATTTATTGTCCAAGTATACTTTAAGATAAGAAAATATATTTGGTATAATAAATCTTACTAAATTTTATATTTAAATGCTGCATTTATATTTTTTACATTAATATATATATATAAATTTTAAGCTTCTATTCCATCATGCATGAGCAAAACATGTGAAAAGATATATGATCCCTAAAATGTGCATTTTGTACTGAACTAGCATTGAACTGAAGCAGACAAGGACAAGTATATAATTTGAATACATATATTTAATGAAATAAATCTTTTCATAAGCAAAAGATGTTTTATTAATCTTGTTTTCAGGATAACTATTAAATAATGTCCTTGTAAGCTTTAATATTATTTCATTGTTTTCTAATATAGCAATTAATGAAACATTGGATAAAGGTTCTCAATATTTCACTTTACAGAGTCATATTATTACAATAGCAAAACATTGTCTTTTAATACCATTTTTACTTGTGGGGGCTAAAACTACAAACAAATAACTGGAACCTTAATAGAATATCCTATATCCATTGTTTTAGCCAATTTATTCATGAAAGAATTTAAAACAGAGACTTTAAACTCAGTATTATACAAGATATCTATCTGTCTCGGTTACACTAATAACACATTTATTGTTTTGGTACATAGAGAAAAAAATTGAATGATTTCTTAAGATCCATATCAATAGCCTTCATCCCCAAATTAAATTAAATTAAACAAATATGTAAACATGGTTAAAGGTCCAGCAAAATTGGGGGTGGGGGGTGGGGGTGGCATTATTACATTATTGGAAACTTTAGAGTTATAATTTTAAAAATAAAAGAAAGAGATTATTATTGTTTTTTTTTTTAAATTATTTGTAAATATATATATATTTTATGGGGAAAAAACTATAAATAGTTTAATCATTTTACTGATTATATTTAATGTATGTATTTTAGTAATTATATTTACTATAATGTAATGTAAATAATGTCCATTGGGAGGAGTTTCTGTAGAATAATTGGTCATATAATTGTGTAAAAAGAAACATCTTGAAAAGCTTCCATTAAGGAATGAAAGCCAGATTGATGTATTAAATAATATTTTTATTTATAGTGAGTTGCTTATTTCAATTTTATTTTACATTGATTATTTTTAATTTTATATATAGAAGGTACATTGTGAACAAATTTTAATATTGAAATTTGATCATTTAAAGTATTTATAGTAGAAAAGAATAAGTATGAAAATCCTCTTTTCTGTTTTTTTTTCTAAAACTAACAATTTGTATTTTAATATCTTCCAAATACAGAAAACTTACACATATTTGTAGATACGAAGTCTTTTTTTATAAGGACTTTTCCCCCAAATAAATCCATATTTAAAAAAAGTTAAACATACATGATATTCTATTACTAAATGATTATATTATCATCACTATAAATAAGTAATATACCAAATCAAATCAGCAAAAAAAAATCAAAATCAAATGCTTTTACTAGAGTATGCATTTCTGATATAAAAAGAGGCACAAATGAAATTGAATAAGTACTGTGATGCTAAGACATAAAAATAATTCTTCTCTGAACAAAAGATTAATAGCATTGTAATCCCTCTGATCCTTTGTGTTATGTATCAAACCAGATGGTGCTGGAGAAGATGAATATAACAATGCAATAAAAATGTATAACTTGCTCTTCATGTTCTAAAAACTGACTATTACACAGATTTCTCAAATATTAAAATCATATCCACTTGCAACAATCATCATTAAAGAATGTTCAGGAAGGCTATAGAAATTTTAAAATGACAAATTGCATGATGAAACAATAAAACTACCATTTATGTGGAAGAGTTTTTCACACAAACAAATAAAAAAAGCCCAATCAAATTTAAACCAAACTGATCAACAACCACCTGACATAATTATTACTTTTGCAAAAATCATATGATTATTATTTCATCTAATTGAGAGTAAGTATTATCTTGTTGAAACATCAATATTTTTTACTTCTATTTTATTAAGCATGGTTGCTTCCAAAAACATATATATATATATATATATATATATATATATATATATATATATATATATATATATATATATATATATATATATATATTATATATATATATATATATATATATATATATATATATATAAAACAATATTTACAGTTGATATTCCCAATCTTCAGAAACATTCTAATGAATTTCAATTAGAACTTACAAATAGGTTTCAAGTGTTAGGAGATTTTGAACATGATTCAGATTTGAATGAAATTAATATGAAAATAACTGATACACTTTTAAAAACTGCAACAAAGATAGCTGGTAGAAAAAAGCAGCAATTGACTAATAAAATTTCTACTGAGACTAGAGAATTTATGAAGAAAAGAAGGAATATGAAGATATACAAAAATGATATATTAAAAAGAATTGAATATCTTGAATTTTGTAAAATGGTATGGAAAAGAGTTGAGAATGATATAAGAAAGTATATCTGTGAAATAGCAAGGAAAGCTGGTAGAAGAAAATAAAAGTCTCAAGAATGTTAAACAACATTTTGGTTTTGGTAGGAAATTTATATCTGCAATAAGAAAAAAAGATGGAATTATTACTAAAAAGAGAGATGACATCATGAAATTGGTAGAAGATTTTTATCAAGAATTATATAGTAATAAAGAACAAGTACCTCCTATATCTATTACATCTTCCGAATTGCCTAGAATTTTAAATGAAGAAGTGAGACATGCAATTAAATGTATGAAGAAAGGAAAGGCTCCAGGTAATGATGGAATTATAATTGATATATTAAAAGAAGCAGGTGAAGAAATAGAAACAATTTTAGCAAAGTTATATACCAAATGTCTAAATGATAAAGATGTACTGGATGATTGGAAGAATGCAGTAATAATATTAATATTTAAAAAAGGTGATAAGGAAGATATTAGAAATTACAGACCTATCAGCCTTTTATCAGTTTTATATAAAATTTTTACCAAGATAATTACAACTCGTCTACAGAGAACTTTGGATTTTCACCAACCAAGAGAACAAGCTGGATTTAAAAGTGGTTTTAGTACAATAGATCATATCCAGGTATTGAGAGAAGTCATAGAAAAGACAAATGAATATGAGTTGTCATTATGTTTTGGATTTGTACATTATGAAAAGGCATTCGATTCTATACACATTTCTTCAGTGATTAAAGCATTGGATCATCAAGGTATAGATCCAGGATATTGTCATATTTTAAAGAATATTTATAAAAATGCAACAGCAACAATTAGAATACATAATGATACTGGAAAAATCAACATTGAGAAAGGTGTAAGACAAGGTGACTCCATATCTCCAAAACTTTTTACAGCAGTGCTGCAAGAAGTATTTTGTGGATTAAAATGGGAAACTAAAGGAGTGAAAGTAAATGGAGAGTATTTAAGTCATTTAGATTTTGCAGATGATGTAGTTGTTTTTGAAAATAATGCTTCAGAGCTGCAGGAAATGTTGCAGGAGTTAGCAGATGAAAGTAGAAAAGTAGGACTAAAGATAAATGTTAAAAAGACTAAAGTAATGTTTAATCGATTTGCTCAAAATATGAAAATAAAGATTGATTATGAAGAATTAGAAGAAGTTAACAGTTACAAATACCTTGGTCAGATTATTAATACAAATGGAAACATAATGGAGGAAATTAATCATAGAATTAAACTTGGTTGGAGTGCTTTTGGTAGAAATAACTTGACACTAAAAGGAAATATGCCTATGTGTTTGAAAAGAATGGTTTTTAACAAATGTGTTTTACCAGTTTTTACTTATGGATCTGAGACTTGGACACTTAATAGAAGAGCAATACAGAGACTTCAGACCACTCAAAGGAGTATGGAGAGATGTATGTTGGGAGTAACAAAAAGGGATCGAAAACGCAATGTATGGGTGAGACAACAAACATGTGTTACTGACCTTATTGAAAAAATTAAAAGATTGAAATGGAGTTGGGCTGGACATATTGCTAGAAGAGATGATAATAGATGGACAATTGAAATTTTAAACTGGATTCCAAGAGATTGCAAAAGACCCAGAAAGAGACCACATGTGAGATGGATGGATGAAATAAGAAAATGTGCAGGGGTGTTGTGGAGAAGAGAAGCTAAAGATCGGAGAAGATGGATTAAACTTGGAGAGACCTTCATCCTGCAGTGAATTGATAATGGTTGATGATATATATATATATATATATATATATATATATATATATATATATATATATATATATATATATATATATATATATATAAACACCCCATTTAGCTACACTTCCTCTTTAAATAAAGAATACTTTAAATTTTTCAGCTCATTTAAAAGGCTTTTTTTAAATGTATTCTCCAATGACATTATATTTACATATATATTGAAATTTAAGCTAATTAAAATAGGGGTGGAAAATTAAGTAAGCAAAGATCTTAAATTGAAATAAACCAACATGTTTAATGTAAACATACTTTGAATTACTATGCAATAGTCATTTTTACTCCCCAAATGATAATATAATAATAGAAATAATTCATAATGCTAACTAAAATCTGTATTAAATACCTATTAGTTATATTCTTTCAGCCACACACTCTCCCTCCTCCCCCTTTTAAATAAAAAAAAATCTTGAATGTTGCAATTTATTCAGAAGGAATAACTCTTAAATGTATACTGCAATAATTTTGTATATATTGAAATTCAAAGTAATTTTACTAGAAGTGTGGAATTATGTAAGCAAAGATCTTATTTATTTGGTCTCATCACTATTGTTTTATACAGATACAAGTTATTCTTTTAACGGTAAGGTTATTAGATTTAATTAAAAAACTAAGGATATTCTGAGGTACAGAAAGTATTAGTTATAAAACTTCATACATTCTAATAAATTTTTATCTGTATAATTAATATTCAACGTTACAATTGCAAAATGGAAACAAAACTTTATGATAAAATTTATGTACATTGTACTAAATAATGAAAATCAAGAATAATAGGATATGGGGAAAAAGCATATATTTTTATTTTCAAAAATCAGTCAAGAAATATATATTTTGACAAATAAAGTTATTTTGATAAATTGATAAGTTGGGTCAAAGTCAAATAGTTGATAAATAAACTCTTAAGAGCAATTAAATGGTTTATCAAATAATATAAACAGGAGAACAGTTATAGTAATTTAAAACAACCAAGCAACATCTTTATTTTGACATTATAAACAAATAAAAATAAAGATTAAAGGTTTATCAACTTATTGTAATTATTAGGTAGTTCCCTTGGGACTGAAAACCGCATTTTTCCGCAAAAAAAAAGGTTTGCCATTTCGACTGCTACAGCGCGCAAACCGTATACATCACAGTTACGGGTCTTTTTTCTTTCTCTCCGCCATTTTACTATCTTTTTGTACATCTAAAAAATTTTTTCTGTGCAATAAAATTTAGATTTTTTATAGCAATTTTTATAAAGTACGTTATTAAAATTTTATAATTTTTTTTTCTTTCTAGATTTTATCAACGGATAAAAAAATTATCCGCATGAATGGTTTCTGTCACTGCTGAATGTAATTTTGATTGATTCTGATGAAAACTTTTTTGTTTATGTGTTTGACTCTGAGGTTTTGTCATATTTCGCCATTGCTCGTGAGTATTCAATTCCTGATCTATTTCATTTATTTTTTTTAGAAAATTATATAATATTTGCACTGAAAGCAATAGGTATGTTTCAGAGTGGAAGGCATTACCAAAATGGGTTGATCTGTCACCCGCTGAGTTGAATGCATTTTTTGGTATGATTATTCATGTTTGTACTATATCATTTATAACAAAACTAAAATTTATTTGATCTAAAAATGAATATTTGCATCAACCGGTACTTGCTAACTTGCTAGAGTTATGACCCGAGATCGATTTTTTGGTATTCTAAATAATTTACAATGCCTCCCAATGCTGAATCAACAGTAATCATCATCATCTCCCACTGATATATAATAATTGCTTGTAATTCCTTTGGGTTATTTATTTTATTTTATTTACTGTTTTTATTCATTTCATTGTAGATAAGTTTTTAATTACTTTGAAGCATACTTTGCTATTATGGTCTCCTATGAAATAATGCATAATTTAGCTCACCCTTTCTCCCATGATATTCCAATAATATAGTATTTTTTACCCCCATAACTTACACTTTACTAAAGTTATTACTGTTATTTGTTTTGATCCACACTAAAACCTTGCATTTCTAATAGATATCCCACATAGAGGGCCTAGAAAAACAACTGCTTGCAAAAATTGAACATATAGGCTGGTTAGTAAAAAAGCGAAACTGAAATTGTCACCTTTTGCCACATTACACCAACAAACTGTAACTCAGGTAGGTCATGTTATATATATATTTTTTCTGCATTTTATGACAAATGTGATGAAGCTGTCTATGAAATTGTAATTTTAGGTTATACATTTCAAAATTGAGAGTTTGTGAACCAATATAAAAATAAAAATTTTAAAAATGTGAAAAATATCCTTTTTTTTATTATTTTTTTGTGGTAATGACTACTTTATCAGCTTTATTACATTCTTTCATATTTGCACTTTATAAAAATGTATATATATATATATATATTTATTTATTGTAATAAATTAGACATTTCATTTAAAATTGTATGTCCTGTAATTTTTTCTGGGAATTCAAAATGGCCATCCAGGCCTCTAAGGGTTCTTAATCTATATATGTGTTCGTCAATCTTTATTATGCAAGTTTATTGCTATTAGTAATGTAGTGAAACAATTAGAGTAACTGATAACATATGTTATTGCAAAAAACAATGAAATAATATGTTTGAAAACTTAGATTATTTAAATTAATTTTTGTATATATGTGGTAGTTTCCATATTTATAAAATTCACATTTAGCTATTAAGAATATTATTTCTAAAACTGTTTAGCATCAACCAGATTCCTTTTGTTTCTATTGTATATATATATAAACTTTTTTACAGTTATATAATATATATGTGTGTGTAACCCATATCCCATTTTTAAAGTCTAAGACAAGTGTTAGGGTTAATAAAGAAGTTGAATAAAAAATGTGTTCTTGGTGAAATAAAGTTAATATAAAATTTTGATATGAAAAGCTTAATTCAAAATATTAAAAAAAAATGTTAATCAAGCAGTTATTTGATTTCAACCCTTTTATATATCTCATACTTAGTATGAAAAGGAAGTTATGTTTGAAATCTGAATCTAGACATTCATAACAAACTTAGCTTACAAAGGTGTGGTTTGATAAACCACTTAAAATGATTTGTCATAATTGATTCAGATTACATTTCAAATCTCCATCTCACTTTACATATAAAATTACATTTGTATATGTATTATTAATTATTTCCAACATTATTAATACTCTGCAGAATGAAGATTTTTATAAAGTATAATTCAGTTTCTCCAACTCTTAGACTCTCTTCTCCACATCGCACAGCAAACTATTATCATCTCTTCTAGTAATATATTTAGCCTAATTCCATTACAGTTTCTAAATTATTTCAATAATGTCAGTGATATACATGTGTGTCTCGTCACCCTTATTTTGTTTTCAATTTCTTCTTGTTATTCGTAACATATATATCTTTTTACTTTATTGAGTAGACTAAAGTCTTGATATTACTCTTCTGTCAAGTGTTTAAATCCTAATACCCAAGTAAAAAACAATGAAATATATCCATTAAAAAATTTTCATTTCAAGATATGGGCATATTTTTTTCTTAAGATTAAATTATTTTATTCAAAGGCACCCTATCCAGGTTCAGTTCTATGATCTGAACAAAGTATTTGTTGTTATGAATTTTTTTTAATATCATGATTATGAATGTTTATTTTTTTTTCTTTTGAAAAAATCCGTTTAACATTACTATCAACAATTACCTTTAATCCTATTGTTTTATTTTCATCCGATAACTTATGAAACATTTTTAAAAATCTGAAATCATTATTTGCAAAAACAAACACATTATCTGCAAAATCTAGATGACTGAGATAATCTCCATTTACTTTTATTTTCTTATCTTTCCATTTAATCCATTTCTAATAAAATTGCTTTAAAAAGTTTTGGAGATATCAGATTACAAAACAGCATTTATCGTAACATTTCAAATCACTTTCTTTTCTATATATTTATTTCAGATGTAATCTTGTCTTTATTAGGTATATTGGAGGATTAAGTATTTGATTTTACATCAGAGTATAGTCCAACCTTTATAATTATGTATTATAAAGCATCATTTGTTTTAAAGTGTGGATAAATTCCCATTCTTTCATACATATATATTGGCTTAAACTATTAATGGGATAACTAAACATATACCACATAAATGAGGAAAAAATTTTTTTTTATTTAGATATGCAACAAAAACAAATAGTAATATATTAACAATATAATAATAGAGTTTGTTTAACTGTCATTTACAAAATAAATTTTGTAATGTAGTTCAAATTTGATATACTTGAGTATATTTGAAATTTTGCAATTTAAATTTTAAAAAGTTAAGCAAGCAAAATTTAAAAAAAAGTCTTGCTAATATAGAACACCTGGTATTCTATTTTAATTTGCTGAAAATATTCTATTTTTTTCTTTGTTTTTATATATATATAAAGTAGGGTATTAACAGTGAATATAAAAAAAGTAATTTAAAATGAAATAACCTGAATTACTTAATTAAACGATAATAATAGAAAAATAAAGCAGTTAAAATATAGTAAAAATATGTAAAAAGATTATTATAATTTCATAGTAAAAATATATATAATGACAAATTATTTAGGCATTCCACGACCATCAAGTAATGATGCTTCTGTTTACACAACTTTTAACTTGTTAAAATTTATAAAAAATGTGAAATTTTAATTTTAATAAATTATGTTTACTATATGTTATATATTTGCCTTAGAATTAAAAACACATCAGGAACAGCATACTAATAATTTATTATTAATGACAAAAATAGTAAAATAGTGGTGTAGACCGTTCATAATATTTTATATTCATATAATACATATTATAAATGCATGATGTAATATTATGGTTAATATTTAATGTGGGTTGGAATATTAACAAAGCTTCATCTGATAATGGACAATCAATTCACTCAATCTATTGATTGGTGGAATGTCACAAATTATTTTAAATTATTATTATTATTTTTTTAACTTTATTAGTAACAAAATATTTACAAGAATATTTACATTAAGAGCTTTTTACATTTTTTTTATAATTTTTAATATCTTAGGATGTTTTTAGAATATAATGATTTGAAACAAGATGATTACTGTCATTACATTATCAACACATTAATGAGCAACTAAGGAATACATTGCTTTGCCATATTTTTTTGTGACATTACTAGGTATATATTTCTGAGCATAAAGATAAATGTTAAACCATTCTTTGTAATTCTTTTTAAGTACATTGTATTTTTTGTTATCAAATATTACAGCACAACGGGCAAGCCATATTGTTCTCAGAGTGTGAATGGTTACAAGGGCATTGAATGGTTTTAATTTCTTTATATTATTTAATAGGACATTTTTAAAATTAATTGTGTCTTTGTGGAATACAAAGTGATGTAAGGTAGAAAAGTATGAACATGTCTCAAAGATATGTGATGAATTTTGCAGGAGCAAATTGCATAGTATACAAGTAGGATCAATACTTAGTTTAAATCGATTTATGAAAAATAACTTTGTTGGTATTACATCAAGTAGCAGATTATACAGGAATTTTAACCATGAGTGAGGCACATATAGATTTTGAAATTTAGTTAGTGTTCTTGCAGTAGATAGTATTGACCAAAGTTGTCTATCGGGGTAATTAATTTTTTTAGATCTTTGTATGACAAACCAATTAGAGTATTAATGTTATAATTGTCCAGTAAATCAGCATGCTCAATGGCATGATCAGTGAAAAAGTGGTGATTTGCATATGGAGTAATAGCAAGCAGAAGTAGAGGTGGAGGAGTTGTCCTTAAAAAGGGGTTAGTAGTGGTCATGATGTACATCTTAGCTCTAATGTAGGATGTGAATGATTGAGGAACTATTAGGTTAAGCTCCACTTGCATATTGGAAAACAGGTATTTTCTATTGATAGAAGATGTGATGTTGATCTCCATATATATATTTTTTGCTATACTCATGAAATATTTAATAGATTTTTTTTTTGGAGATGCATCCAAGGGCTGTAATAGGCAAGAATACCTCCTAGAATGGCATTGATGATACAAACTTTTATTATAGGGTATAATAATTTTGAATTGAAGCATTTTATTTTTGAATTAAATTTGTCTATGACAAAAAGATTTAAGTGATGACTTAGTTGAATTTTTGAAAGATTAATAGGTATGCCAAGAAAGGAAGAAAATGAACCTGTGAAGAGTGAGGGAAGACTGCAACCAGTAGCAATTTGCCATAAGGATGATTTGTTTATTTGTATCGTGGATCCTGTTATAGTTTCAAATTTCTTCAGTTTATGAAGTATCATAGGTATATTTTGCAGGTCCCTGAATATTATCAAAACATCATCAACATATGATATGATCTTAACAGTTGTGCCTAGGTGTGGAAGAAAAATACCATCTATGCATTGCTCAATGTCCTTAATCATGGGATCTATGTATATTGCAAAAAGTAATGATGCAAGTGGGGAGCCTTGTGGGATGCCTCTACTTGGCTTAAAGGGTTGAGAGAGTCTCATGTAATTTTTCAAGTTTAATGGTTCTATTGTTAAGATAGTTTTTATGGCTGTAACAAGGTGTGTATGATTTGAAAGCATTTGATTTAGTTCAGAAAATAAGAAGTTCCAATTTTCAATGTCAAAGGCAGACTTGAAGTCTACCTGGCATGCCACATAGTTTGTTAGTTTGTTTTGTTTGATAAAAAGTATTGCTTCGTGTGCTAATAAAATTGCTTGAGATGCTTTTTGCCCTTTGACTGCAAAGTGTGAAGGGGAAATTTTAGGTAAACCATAGATATTTAACTGTTTGAGTATGATTCTAGCAAACATTTTCTGATCAATGTCTTTTAATGTAATGAGACGCAAATCAATAACTGTTGGATGTAGATTTTTAGAGTTTTTTTCATATACAGAATACTATATTTGTAGATATGTTAGGGATGTGATATTCCTTCAAACAAAGTTGATTATAGTATTTCTGTAGGAATGGAGATATAATGTATTCCATTTGCTTATATATGTTAGCTGGAATGAGGTCATTTGCTAGTGAGCTATGTTGTTTTAAATACACTATATCATCAAAAACTTGTTGTTTAGATATGTAGTAATTTTGTGTATAGTTTGTTTCATTTGTAAATAATTGTGAAGAGCTATGAGATTTTTTAAGGGAAATATTCAAGTGGTGCAGAAGTGCCTCATCAACATAAGTACCAGAGAAGAGTGAATTATCTTTTGATAGAATGGAAATGCCACAAGCATATGGGATTGGAAATTTTGCATAATTTATTGTGTTTTTCATTAGTGTTGATAGATTTGGTAAAATTTTTCTCAGCCTAAAAACCATGTTGTTCTGGTTATATAACTGAGTTAACTGTTTGTTTTCACATTGGAGCTTATGGATAAGATCTTTTGCCTCATCAAACCTTGTTATAGCTTTAAGAGTTGAGTTTATGTCTTCAATACATTGCTTTATAAGGTTATTAGAGTTATAGTGTGATAGATGATCTGAATAGCACATGTTTAGTACTTTTTTGGGTTGAGACCATTTTTCAATTGGAGAGAGATTTTTCATCTGATGTAGGTGGTTGCTTACTATTAATATATTACAGAAATCATCTATGGTAAGTTTGAATTATCTAGGGAGTTGTTTCTTATATGTGAATTTATATATAGTTTGTTTGTTATGTGGGCATTTTTGCATGAGTGTTACACAGATGTGGTCAGAAAATGAGACTGCAGGGAGATGAATTGAGGTTTTTAGGTTTATAGGAGAACTAAAAAATAGATCTATGAAAGAGGATCCTTGTGCACCAATGAATGTAACAGCATTTGTTGGATATACATGTGCTAATGGCAGCAGGGCAACTTGTGAAAGTTTGGCTTTCAAGAAGAGTGGCAAACTATTGTAGCTGCAGTTAAAGTCACCACACATGATAACTGTACCAGGCTTATGTAATATTTTGTTATGTGCAATCAGTAGGGTATCTACAACATCCCTTGCTTTTTGACATGAATATATTCCTATAATATAGTAAAGCTCAGAATGGAACAAAAAGAGATAATTATTGAATTAACTGATAAAAGTATTATTTTAAGTTTTGTTATTGGAAATTGATTGTTTATTAGAATTGCAACACCTTGAGCTGGTCTGATATTTTGCTTGTATGTAAAAATGTATTTGCTATTCAGAGTGTTAATTATGGTTTGATTGGTTACTCTGCTAATTTTTGTTTCTGTTATGACAAAAATGTCAGCATCATGATTATTTAAGAATTGAGTCAGTTGTGAGAGTCTGTTATATGAGTTAAGACCTCGTATATTTATTGTGGCTATTTTAATGTTAAACATGTTCAGTGTTTAATGAGTTTGATTTAAGCTTTTTGTTTGTATGCTTAGTATCACAGTTAGCTATTTTATTTTTTTTACTATTGTCATTTGTAAGATGGATATCCGAATTAACTATTACACTATTTTGCTTTACTGTTATCTCAGGATAGTTTTTACTGTACAATGAGTCTTGGCTATGGCTTAAAGATGAACTTTGTGCAAACTATTGTTCAAATCCATTAATGGTTCCTGTGGATCATCAATGGAAATTAAGTTTTGTGATTGGAAACTATGCTGTGAATGCAAGTCAGGCAAACAGTTATTTGTACTAAATTCTTGGTTAGGGAGAGTTATGGTTGCTTCATTATTGGGAAGATTAGGGAGTTGTATTGCAACTGTATTTGATGGGAGAGTGTAATTGTTTGAAACAATGCTGACCCATGATAGCTTTTTCTTATCTTTACTGCAAAGGTGACCAAGTCTATCAATTTTGCCACAACTTAAACAGTTGCCAATGATGCATTGTGAAGCTATATGACCTATTCTGGAGCATTTAAAACATAGAGGTTGATGACCTTTGATACTAATTGTGATGGGGATAGATCTCATAAATTCTGTGTGGAAGTTCATCTGGTGTATGATTATCTTTCATTTTTAGTGTAATTTTCCAGCAGTTTGTTGGAATCTCAAATTTTATGTTAGGTGTGAGTTCTCTTGAGATGTTTATTATCTGTGCAATTTCTGATATGTTTTTTGTAGCACAACATCTGTAAAGTCTGGAGGTGCATGCATGATGCGACCATGAACTATTGGATTAGGGTCTTTGGTGACATAGTATTTTTTTTTAAAAAAATTTAAATGTGTTACGGATTTTTCTGCATCTTCACGTTGTTGTTTTGAAAAATATTCTAAGCATATAAAAGATCTAGCTGGGAAAGTTGCTGTCGATTTTATATTTTTTATCATGTTATACTTTTGCAGTTCCTCAGATAATCAGGTAGAGAAGAACGAGATAAAATTGGTTCATTGTCTGCTGGATCATAGTTTTCTATTATACTAATAATTGATGTGGAAGGAGAGAGACTATTTGCAAATATCTTTCACCAGTAATCGTTAAGCTTGCTAAAAGAAGTATACTGTATTTAGTTTTATTTGTTTCTATATTATTTGCAATTGAGTTAATGTCTATAAATTTTGTTGCATTACTGGAAATTGATGTAGAATCGTTTTTAATTTTTGTTATAGCTTTTTGACTCTTTTGTTCAAATGATATAATTTCCACTGTGTTATTAGCGACAGATACACTGCTATCACTAAGGAATGTTAGTGATTTAAATTTGCGCATTTTGCTGGGAGGACTAATATTTATATTATTATTATTATTATTATTATTATTATTATTATTATTATTATTATTATTATTATTATTATTATTTTCATTTAGTTCCATTTGTTCACCCCTGTATGAATATTATTTGAGGATTGAAAACTATCAGTGTTTTCCGTTGTTTTTTTTTCTTATTAGAAGCTTTTATATTATTTTTTTGCACTTTTTTTGTTTGGTTATTTGCATGACTATTTGTTTGGCTATTTATTTTAAATTCATTAAGAACAACAGAATTATTAGCTGTTTTACTGATATACGCATTAGATTTTACATTTTTTAATATTTCAGTTTTAACTGTTTTACTTTGGGATGTTGCAACTCAAGATTATTCGTGTTAAACTTGTCAATATCTGGTAGACTGTTATACTTTTTTTTCTTAACATTTTAGACGTAGAAGTCATTAAAAGCAAATTATAATGAGATTTGCTTTTATAAAAATTATCTTTTATCTAAACTTACCTTCAAGTTAAGACAGCTACGAGTTTAAATTTTTAAACAGGCAGCCATTTTAGCGTTAAATTACTATGGTATTTTCAGCAATATGAATGTTTTATTCAAATATACATCTGTGCTGGATTTAATATTAGTTTCATTTCAGTCTTCATAGCCAACTTCAGATGTATCCTGCATCCAACAATAATTATCTTCATAGCTTTTAATGGTGCTTTTTTAGTCTCAGCAACAATCTTTTTTCAATCTTTAACAGTCTTGGTAAAATGGTACATACTATATTTATTCATATTGTAATTTAAAGTTAACCAGTTTTATTTGAATGTTCACATGATTGGCATGACATTTTAAGCATTGTCATTTTCCTAGTACATTACTATATTTTTTTTTATCTTGCTGAAATTTTTTAGACATAGAATGGATCTTTAAGAATATTAATATTTCCTAGTTAATTAGCATTAATTTCTATTTCTCTTTTTAAATTTGTTTATATCACTCTGACTAGTGTTAGTTGAAACTTTTATCTTTTTAGTTATTTTAATTAATGCATGAACAGCTTATTCCTGCAGTAAATATACTTGTTCTTTAATAAATTCAGAACTATTCATTTTTTTAATGATCGTAACTACTAATTCCTGCAATAAAGTAAAAAACTTATGCAACAATATAAAATTACTTTAAAATTTGCTTAAAAAAAGTATAAGAAAATAAAATATGACTAATAAAAAATTTCAAATTTGAAAAAAATTGATACAAGACAAACTTTTTTTACTTTTTTTTATTAACTACAGTGTTTAATTTTATTCAAAACAATATATTTTTATGCATAATTTACATTTTTATCATACATGTATGGTATTTTAATCATCATCACTATTTGAGACATCAGATTCGTCATGATGTGAGGTACTGTAGCTTCTCCTTAAACAAAGTCAAGAGGAATACAACTAAAATGTTTTCCAATCGCTATTGATCACTAAGCGATCTAATATTGAAATTTTTGTTTCCAAAGAAATTCATTTTCTTGGGTGTTTTTTTCCTCTCTGTTAGAGTAAACAAAGTTTAAAATAAAAATAAGAACTTACATTTACAATAATAAAAAGACACCGACTCACCACTGTTGGACAAAATTTAATTAAAAATAACAATTAAAAATTAAATTCTTATTTTTGTCTTTAATTTCCAATTCCATTTAAAAATCAAATTTCGTTTCACATTATCTCGTTATGTAATTTTAAATTGTTAATTACAATTAAAAATCAGATTTTAATTGCCAAATTTAATTATGCCCACCATTGTTACTCACCTTTTAAAAATAAACTCACGGACACTAAATGATTAATCGATTATTAACTTATTTTATAAAAAGCAAAAATAGAACATGATTTAAAATGCAAAAACAACAACAAACATAGTATTTTTCATCTATAACATTTGAACAGATTTACATTATAGTCTTGTAAAATTTAATGTGTGTATATAAAATGGGGAAATTCTGATTTTAAGTGAATTATGAACTTCTTTATTACATAAAATCTTACAGTACTATTATAAAGTGCTGAAAATATTGAAATTATTAGATGGAAGTCAAACTCCGATAATGCGCTATTTTTTTAAATATGACGTGAGTGTGCAAAATTTATAATATTTAAAATAATAGCGCATTATTGGAGCTTGACTTCTGATCTAATAATTTTTATCGCATAAAAGAAAACTGCATACAAAGATATAAGAAGAATCATGAATCGCATAACTTTAAAATCACAGTAAATAAATCCACATAAAACAAGACCCAGGTGTATAATAGATTCATGTATGAACATAACACTTAATTGATTTTATTTGTTGGTTACTTGTTTTTATTTTTAGATTTTTTTAGTGACCATTGATGTGTAAACAGCTTATTCCTGCAATAAAATTACAGCTTTGTTTGTTTATTATTATTATTTTTTTAATTGGAAAAAGCACTACTCATAATTATGTGTAAAGAATATTTAATTATGGACTTGACTTAATAATTAGGTTTTTAATATTAAATTTGAACTGAAATCTTTTTTTACTTTTTCTGGATATTGGTTTTCAATAATGAGACTTTGGTTTTCCAAACGTCATCTCTTTACTTGTATCAAACATTTGGTTTGGAGAATTCAAGTTAATGTTCCTTTTTTTTACCTTTTTTTTTTTTAGTTTGTTGTACTATATTGTACTTTAATATTATTCATGGTCAATAGTCTATGAAGTAATTTACAATATAGATAGATAGATAGATAGATAGATAGATAGATAGATAGATAGATAGATAGATAGATAGATAGATAGATAGATAGATAGATAGATAGATAGATAGATAGATAGATAGATAGATAGATAGATAGATAGATAGATAGATAGATAGATAGATAGATAGATAGATAGATAGATAGATAGATAGATAGATAGATAGATAGATAGATAGATAGATAGATAGATAGATAGATAGATAGATAGATAGATAGATAGATAGATAGATAGATAGATAGATAGATAGATAGATAGATAGATAGATAGATAGATAGATAGATAGATAGATAGATAGATAGATAGATAGATAGATAGATAGATAGATAGATAGATAGATAGATAGATAGATAGATAGATAGATAGATAGATAGATAGATAGATAGATAGATAGATAGATAGATAGATAGATAGATAGATAGATAGATAGATAGATAGATAGATAGATAGATAGATAGATAGATAGATAGATAGATAGATAGATAGATAGATAGATAGATAGATAGATAGATAGATAGATAGATAGATAGATAGATAGATAGATAGATAGATAGATAGATAGATAGATAGATAGATAGATAGATAGATAGATAGATAGATAGATAGATAGATAGATAGATAGATAGATAGATAGATAGATAGATAGATAGATAGATAGATAGATAGATAGATAGGTAGGTAGGTAGGTGGGTGGGTGGGTGGGTGGGTAGATAGGTAGGTAGGTAGGTAGGTAGGTGGGTAGATAGATAGATAGATCTTTTTTCTTAATGTTTCTATTGATAAGATAATTTTCCCTAATTATCGCAATGCTGAAAGTCTGAGTTAGTCATGGCAAAATAAGCTTCCAAGATCTATAAATAACATGACAAATATAAAATGTAGTGTTTTTTTTTTTTTAACTTCACCACTGTCTCACTTAAGATAAGCAAGCATTTGACTGAATGTTTTTTTTGTATTATTGATTCTGATCAGAGTGTTAGACTGTAAGTTTAAATTTTGTATGTGATTAATCCTACTTTTTTTATTTTAAAATCATGTTTTTGTTTCTTAATTTGGGAAACCTTCTAATTTATTTTGATAAAGCAGATTTGTCAATACATGCAACATGCTGACAATACATACAGACAGATTGTATGTAGGGGAATTTTTAGTAGAAGTTAATTCCATTACATCTGAAGCTGAGTTGATTTGTTCATAACTCTTTTGTTCTATGTTTATGGTTTAATTTAAATTTTTAAATCTAATTTTCTATTTTGACTTTTTGCCATAGTCTCATGACAATTGTGAGGAATGATTCTAAAGTTAAGTCTCTGAGAAATGCATTTGCTGATACACTCAAGGGAGAAAATTAGCTCACAGTTTTACAAATAAACTATAGTCACTTATAACATAATAAAGTGATCTTTCAAGATATCTTCAAGAAAATATTTAAAATTTACATGATATGGCCAGATTTCTTTAATTCATTAGTATAATCACTTATTTTTTATCTACTCTTCCATTGGATGAATGATTTAAATGATATTTTTGGAATATTATCTAGGGATCCTATGAAAAATATAAGCCATTAGCATCAGAAATATACTGAGCATATAATACTTCATATCTTGCTAATCCACTTATATTTGTGAAGCTCATCATTTTTAAATTTGATTTGCCATGTTAATTACATTCATAAACAATTTCAACATATCTAAATATCTTGAACAGTTTTTTCAGATAATAGTAAACTTCATTTTTGTTATAATTAAATTTAATTTCTAATCTGTGTATTTATTATTTTAAAAATGAAAAAAAATTACAAGGTTTTTTTTTTACGACTTAATAACTTATTTAAATTTGATTTTTGCATGTCTGTAACAACATTTTTGTGGAAAAAATAACTTTGTGAAGAAAAAAATATTCTCCTTCTTTTTAGGCAGAAAATTAAATACTGTCACATATGCCAATTCTATTTTATAGCAGAAAATTAAATACTGTCACATATGCCAATTCTATTTTATAGTTGTAACAAAATAAAATCACAGCCTATAGAGAGTGCATCTAGTTAATTTCACTGAATTTCAGGCTCTAAATAATTTTAGTACTTTTTGTGGTTTTCTGAAAATTTTCCAAATGGGAATCTTTTCTTATAAAAGTTTAATCCCTTACTCTCTGGCTCAGCTAAGGGTGGATAAGTTACTCAGTATTAAAGAGACTTACAACAATTTTTAAGAGTCATCAATGGGACAAGTTGAGGAAGAAGCCATCTTTGGAGTTCAAAATAATTCAGAATCTAGTTCCCTGCAACTAATCTCATCATCCAGGAGGTTCCACAGTCAAAGAGAAGATGACTTATTTTCAAAAGCTCATTCCAAAGGACCCCCAGTCCAAAATTCAAGCAAAAAAACAGGATGAAGCCTCTGGGAAGATTGTTAAAAATCTGGATTTCCTGAATTTGGGAAATAGTAACAGTAATTTTACCTTTAATTTTCCTCATAAATCTGCTGTATCAAATAATCCTAACAGTAAATTAAAAATGGGAAAACTAACATAGTGGCTTTCAATTTAAAGGCTTCCCCTTCTAAAAATCAACTTAAGATACTAATTAATAACAAATCTTTCTATGCTAGCATTATATAAGTAGACCTGAGTGAGCCTAACATTACAACAAGGGAAACATCAAAAATTCACAAAGACATTTTCAATTTAATTGATGAAGAAATGGAAGAGAACTTTACTGTTAGTTCCAGCAACTCCAATCTTCTTAATTTAAATTTGGTGCAAACTTTGATTTAATAACAAATTTAATAACATCATTTTCCCTTTAATTACATAAATCCTTCCTTAACTTTTATAATGAAACTACTTTAATCTTGGCTGTTACCAACCCTTTGTGTGATTATATAGATTAATGAATTTTATAATGAGTTAACCAAAAAAATTATGGAGGCTGGTTTACAAAATTTTGCAAAACCCTAATAATCATTGTGTAATAATAGAATTTAACAATCTCGCTCAGAAAATTTTCTTCCAGAAACTTTTCAAATACCTTGATTGGCAACATTTATTTGCCACATAAACATGAACCATCTTACAATCTTATCAGGCATGATCAAGAACTGTTACCTTAGATTTAAAGAAAATGATTTGTATCAATTACTTAGGCCTTATGATAAAGTTTCAAGTTTTAGGTATCTGATGATTAAAAAGGCAGATCTTTCAGTACATACTGACACTGACTCCTTTGAATTCACCTCAAATAAAGAATCAAACTCTGCTGACATTCCTATCATCACCTTCTGTGGTGCCCCTCTGCAATGATACTTTTGTAGGAAGAAGAGCAACTTGGTGAGAGATTGCCTTGCCAGGATCTGTCATAATTGTAGAAAAATCAAAACCAGATTTGCTAAAACTCAGATTCGATGGTACTGCTCATGAATGCATACATGACTAAGTCTGAATTTGTGGTGTCTGAATCTACAAAGAATACCATCTACCCTCAATCAACTCCCATCAGTAAAGATATGCCTAACCATTTACTATCTCCTGCTCACTCATTAATGCATAAATGAGTCCTTCAGCCAGCATTAAATGAGTCCTTCAGCTCAGTGTCTTCTGCTATGGAAGAGACTCCTCAAATGCCTCAATCTATGAAAAGAAAGGCAAAGAAACTGAATAAAGGCCCCAAATCAATGGTGGGCAAAAAGTACTCCAACAAACAAAATGGCCATAGAAATACCTCTTCAGACACTGAAACCTCTCTGCCCTACTTACCAAAAAACATAGGTCCAATTCTAAGACAGATGATCAGAAGTCCAATCATGACTTCATCCAATAAAGAACCTGGTAAGCCAATTCTATACCCTGATCATAATAATGATAATAACTTACAGCTACCTATGCACTCCAAAATAACATGTGCTAAACAAACATTCATGGATGGTTTGCAGTCTGAGGCCTCAAGAGGGAAGACCTCTGACCATCCTATAAACTCAAAAGTAGCATGTGCTAGAATGTCTCCTGTTGATGATTTGTGATCCAGAGCATCAAAGGAGAAAGCCAGTATCCATCTCCCTGGTATGATCAGCAATAGCTGAGTCTACAAAGGCAAATACACTAAAGACTCGTGCTTTTATTTTGGAAATTATTACCAGTTGTTCAATGAAAACAAATTGTAAATGTTTCTGTTGAATTAATGGCACATGAAGCTGAGAGTTTGGGAATGAATATCTGGGGTCTTAATTCTCTAAGTAAAGTAGATGTATTGATGAAATTGTTCAGGCAATTCCTGCCCCTATTGTGTGTCTCTCCAAGATGATTTTCAGGGTCCAAAATTCTGAACCTCCTTGGCTACTTTTATCACTCGGTGTCTTCTTCATCCCACTGCAGGCATGGCAAGTTTAATTTCCAATGACAACCTATTTAAATCCTTTAAAATCAACTATATAAATATACATATAATTATTGTTATCCTATTCCACATGTCTTTATTCTGAACATAATATACAAAAATGAATTGCTCATTCAGCAATAAACAGATCAATATCATGCTTGTCTCTAACTCTTACCCTACTATTTTCCTGAAAGTCTTTAACACCTCCTGCCAGGAATTTACAGCAAAATATATTCATCACCTTAATATGAGGTTTATAAGGGTTTCTTTCTCCTGAATGCCTTTTCATTTTAGACAAAGATGCATGCCTCTCTGATAGACTTTGCCTACTACACACCAGATCTACATTTTCCTAATTAATCCCATACTACAACCTGTAACCTCAGATCACTTGATGTTATCCATTAAACTATTTCTAAACCTTAGCTCATCTATTATTCCAAGACTGAACACAACTACCAGATTCTTTTTCAAGTCATCATCTCATGAAACTATCTTCTCTGAGACATATATATTTCCTTTATTCAAGTCTTAATGTCCCTGATCTCAAACTATACTTTACATAATAAAAGGCCATCATTACTCCTAATGGAAGTCACATCACTTAATAACACCCTCAAAAATCTTCCCCCTAATGCAATCCCCATAGAATCCATCATAAATCTGGAATCCCAATATAAGGGCAAACAGTCGATTTTGGCAGAGAATCTTTCTATCAAAAATCACAAATCTTCTTGAGTCATCACCACAATTGGTTCAAGAGCTACATTATGTGGACCCTGGGATGTAGGAACAAAGGATCCACTCTATCATTTATTATTGTGGGAAATAAGCTTTACTCAGGATCAAATATGCTCTTTAAGATTTTTACATCCTTCAAGGAAAAAGTTTATTGCACTCATACCAGATTCTAGACAAGTTTCAACAATGAATCTATCAACTACAGATCATGGTATTACAGATGGAAATTTTTGACCAAGTTAACCTTAATGCCTGAGAGAACCCATCTGGGGCTTCATGCAATCCCCCCAATACATTCTGTTACATTTATTCAAATTTTCTTTACCAATCCCATATAACAATTAAATATCTTTCTTCCAATACCTAAGACATCAGTGGGCTCTATCCCATAATGATGGCCTCATTCCTCAAGTGCAATATAATTTCATTTTTAATGGAGAAACATCTCTATGACCCCTCTGATGGTCAAGTTTATTGAATCAATTATCAAGGACAAAATTCAGATCACTATTCTCCCCCATATTTCACAATAACCAATTTATGAAAAATGACAATTCAACTGCAGATCCTGTAAATCTTTTTTCAAAAATCATTAATGATTTAATCAGATTCTCCAGGCAATCTAGACTGCTAGAAGTTCAGCTTGACATCTTGCTGCCTTTGATTCTATCCAAATCAATACCTTTTTAACTTTGCTTGGTGAGCATGACATTTTCTCGAGAATCATTAATATCATTAAGAATCTCCTCTATAATCATGAAATGTGCATCTCACTAAATGGGAAGCTTTCTCTGCTTTTCTCCACCACATCTTCCACCCCCAAGGCTCCCCTTTCAGTGTCCTATTTTTCATCATCGATCTAAATCCATTGCTTTTTCTTGACAGATCTCTTCTGGGCATCCATATTCCAGCATTAAATGCATCACTTCACCACATCACCTATCTGGATGATTTTGGCTATTTTTCTGCCATCAAAAAACTAAATTCCCAGGTTCCTATCTGGGCACAATGAGTTCTCTGATCAATCAGGTCTCCAGTTTAATATGGACAAGTCATTTGCCTGACATTTATATTCTCACAAGAACATTCCTGGCCCATTTGTGGCAGTCTCAGAATTTCTTAGGCTTCCTTATATTTGAATCTACTTCAGCCATGAGGTCTATATAAGAGAAACTACTTCAATCTACACATAAAATTATATCCTCCCTTTTCATCCTCCCTTTTTAAAGTATATATAGTTTGCCAAGTCCTTCCTCATCAATATACTAATATTCCCTAAAATATCCTATTTTTACCCTGGTGATCAACTTCACTAAAGTCTTTAACAGGAAGGTAATAAGATGTGCACCAATCTAATTACAGGGGCAAACATGCAACTATTATCTTGAGATGCCTGCAGAAATACACAAAGCTCAAGTTGAGAGGCCTGCAGAAACATACAAAGCTCAACAGGGTATTCCTTCACTCCATAGATACTTTTCTATTTCAATGCTCATACAACATGGTCTATAGAATGTTCCTGCAATACCCTAATTCCTCATTCTTTATGGAGATATCTCCCTCAGACACCCACACCATGTTTGCTCTGGATAATTCAAAACCCTCATATTCATATCTCTAAATATACTGTGATTTTTAATAGGCCATCTTCTACAAAAATTTAATTTCTTGGAAGCATATTAAATCTTACTCTCTGATGTTTTTGCAGGATCAACCATTCTTCAGCTCACCAACCATCTGCTAACCAAGAAATTTAAGTGGTGGTTCCTCGAGTCCAAATTCTTTGATTTCCTATTGAAAATTAATCCGAATGCCTTGCCTACTAAACATTTCCTTGTACATCACTGAGTTTTATCAAGCATTAATTCTCTTTTCTCCCTATGCCTCAGAGAGAAAGCAACTTCTTTACATCTCCTCTGCCACTGCCTTTTCCTTCAACCTTACAGAGACCTTATAGCCTCTATGCTAAAAGACAAAAGGCCTACATTATCTACTCTCATTGACAACATGCTATATGGATCCATACTGGAGATATGTTCATCAATGTTAATATTATTTTTGCTAAGGTTCATCCATTGCTGGCTCACCTTCAATCATGCTCTGGATTGTCTGCTTGATTTATTTATTGATAAAATTTAAAAAGTTTGAAAAAGGGGTCAGAATCCCCCCCCCCATCTTTCAAACCACATGGAAGCTCATTTTTATGCCTCCATAGGGATGGTTCCTTGCATAGCTAGATGGAAATATCCTACATAGAAACAATCACTAACTGGCTAGAATATATTCCTTTGGGATTGATTACTTTTTGCCTCCTTCCTCAAACTTATCTCTCAGTCTCTAAGCATTATGACCTCAGTATTCATGCTGGAGAGATTGATTTACCTATGTAATTCTATGTTTTTTTTTTCCATGAACAGAACTTTGGTGTTATTTTTATATATTTTGAGTCATGATAGTTTAGTTACCAATCTCCAAGATATCAATTTTTGGCCCTTTCCTTGGAACCTTAGTTCTTTTAGATTGTGCAGCACAGTGAATTTGATCATTGAACTTTTTTGTCTCAAATACCATTTAATGCTTCTCATCAATAATTTGATCATATGAGTTGTATCCAAATTTCAGAATTTTCTATATTTTGTAAAAAATAAATAAATAAAACTAAATGATTTAATAATATAGTAATACTGATAAAGCTAATAGCATAGTGATGTATACTTCACAGAACAGATTAGATGCTTTATTGTTGTATTATTAGTCTTATATGTAAAAAATATGTTATTATGTATTTTGTTACATTTTTATTTTACCATTGTCAAACTCACTCCTCTCACAACTTTGACACCATTGACCTCTGATTAATACAATAATGATTATTAGTAATCACTTTCTAAACTAGAGATTATCTCTAGCACAGATATACATATTAAACATCACTTAAACATTAATATATATGATTTTTTAATTTTAAACATATAAATACATCGAGAATATAAGGTGAATCATTCCATGTATGTGTGTGTTTAAAATTAAAAAATCAGATATATTAATCTTTGACTGATGTTTAAAGTTTGTATCTATGCTAGAGATAATCTCTAATTTAGAAAATGATTAATATTAATCATTATTATAATTTTCTGAGGTGGATGGTGTCAAAGTTGTGAATGGAGTAAGTTTGACAATGGTAAATAAAAATGTAACAATAATGATTATTAATAATCACTTTCTAAACTAGAGATTATCTCTAGCACAGATATACATATTAAGCATCACTTAAAGATTAATATATATGATTTTTTAATTTTAAACATATACATACATGGAGAATATAAGGTGAATCATTCCATGTATGTGTGTGTTTAAAATTAAAAAATCACATATATTAATCTTTGACTGATGTTTAAAGTTTATATCTGTGCTAGAAATAATCTTTAATTTAGAAAATGATTAGTATTAATCATTATTATATTTTTCTGAGGTGGATGGTGTCAAAGTTGTGAATGGAGTGAGTTTGACAATGGTAAATAAAAATGTAACAATTTATTATAGATAAATACTCCATATAATAGAGGTATATATGAGAGATAGTGACTTGGGCTAACTGATGAGTGCTGGTTCAGCACAAAGTGCATCTTGGGAGTCATTTGTCTTTTATTGTATCTTTATTTATATGAATTTAAAAAGAATGGGGAAGTATGGAAGTTATTTCCTATATTTATTATGTATTTCTATGATTAATATTTGATGAGGGTAGAATGATAGTGAATCATCTACTAGTGAATCAATGATTCAGTTACTAAATTGATTGTTGGAGAATTATGAGTTATTCTTGACTTGATATTTACAGGTATAAAAAATGTTTATTCCAATTGTAGACTTTCTTTTACATCTATTTTCTCTTCAGCCTTTGAATATGGTTTAAACAATGTTTAGCAGCCACCAGCAATTCTCAGCTTTATTGGCAATCTCTTTTTAGATCTATGTGATATCCACAAATATCTTTAAACTGGTGCAAATATTTTTTATTTTTTAAAGAGCATATAACTTGCACTGTAATTCTGAATCCGTCAGTCTCATATTTGTTTGTATATATAATTTATAAACAATTTTACTTTTTTTTATTTTCCAGAAATCATTAAACAACAACATAGGAAATTAATACGGAGTATTAAAACAATAAAATCAATATAAAGAGTTTCTAAGGGGATTTGATATTAAAAAAAAAAACGGATGTTTTTTAAACAATAATCCCAACTTTCAATGACATCAATTGCTAACACTTAATAAACTATATCATATATTCAAAACAAAAAGAGTATAAATTTCGTTAACATGTTAGTAATTTATTGTTTAAAAATAATTAAAACTAAAATAATAGGTTTAAATAGATATATCTTTCATTCATTTTTTATTTCATTACTTTTATTATTTATTGTAATAACTTTTTTAATATTACTTTGATTAGAGATAAGAGTATATAAACATTAATCATATATAGAGAATCACAAACAATAAATTATAAATGTATAAAATAGATATATAATAATTAATTATCCAAGGGAAAAAAACAAATTGTATATATATTATTCCTATATAATACATTCAAATATTAAACAGAAATAATAATTATAACAAATATTAATGATAATATAATAAGTTTCAAATATTTCTTAAATATATAAAATGATATATGGTTAACATCTAATCAGCAACAAAATAATTAAATAGACTAACAACAATGTAACTAAATTGCCTATGATTATTGCCCAATTAAAATCTGATACTGTCAATTGAAAGTTTTTAGCTAAATGAGGATTTACAATGAATACTTTTTGATATAAAATTTAGTAATGACAATAATATATATCAATAGCTTGCAGAGCTTAACAACAGATAATATGCAAGAATTTATTCTAATTATCATGTACAGAAGTCAATCTAAGCTTACTTAAAAATAATACATACAGTATAATTTTATAAAATGCGTAATAAGGATAGTGAATATCAATGTAATCACTCCAAAAGACAATATATTTTGATAACAAGCAACATAAATAATTATCAAAGTAGACTTAGATAAATTTCATTAAGTAATAAAACAAGTAATAACCGTGAACATAAATAAGCAATACCACTTAATCAAGAAAATCTCAAATCAATAGAAACACCTAAATAATAATAGTTATCAACAAAAATGATATTTTCCAAAGTAAAAATACTTTTGGAATGAACTTTATATCGATTACAAATACTAATATTAAGAGACTATAAAAATATTTATAAGATGCCTCCCTCTCATTTTATTATGATTGACAGATAAACAGTTTAACATAAGCCAATTATTATTTATCTCAGATCATTATCAGTTATCTGTTCAAGTGTATTATATGAAACAATATTACAAGACAAAAAATGTCTCAGCAAAACCATAAATACTGAAACAAAAAAAAATATCATTTATATAAAAAATAATATAGGGCAAAGAACTGATCCATGTTCTATGATTAATTAATTTAAAATCATTAAATAATATCATGTATTTTAGTAGTCTGTTTTTGTCTTTTAAAAAATTTTAAACAAAAAATAAAATGATCTTGAAAACCATATAAAATAATTGATATAGAAGAATTGAATAATGAACAGAGTCAAATGCTTTAGATAAATTCAAATATAATGAACAGAGTCAAATGCTTTAGATAAATTCAAATAAACAGCCACTGTCTTGAGACTATTATTCAATGATGACTATCTATCTATCTATCTATCTATCTATCTATCTATCTATCTATCTATCTATCTATCTATCTATCTATCTATCTATCTATCTATCTATCTATCTATCTATCTATCTATCTATCTATCTATCTATCTATCTATCTATCTATCTATCTGTCTATTTGTCTATCTGTCTGTCTGTCTGTCTGTCTATCTATCTATCTATCTATCTATCTATCTATCTATCTATCTATCTATCTATATGTCTGTCTGTCTATCTGTCTGTCTGTATGTCTGTCTGTCTATCTATCTATCTATCTCTATCTATCTATCTATCTATCTATCTATCTATCTATCTATCTATCTATCTATCTATCTATCTATCTATCTATCTATCTATCTATCTATCTATCTACTCAATACACCAATCTATCTATCTACCTAACTACCTACCTATCTATCTGCATACCTACCTACCTACTTCATGACTACTATAAAGAACATTCAAAATACTCTTTTTAGCAACAAAATCAAGCTGATATAAAAAAATGACTTTATGCATATTTAGAAATGATAGCTTATCCTTGACTATGATCTCAAATAACTTAGCAATGATAGAAATAATTGAAATAGGCTTACAATTTCTTGTAATTAATGTATCACTCTTTTAGAAAATGTGGGTAATAATATCAACTTTTAAACACTCAGAAAATTTACCAACAGATAAAGAAAGGTTAAGTAAGCAAACTAGAATGGATGTAAAAGCAAACTTATTATCTTTAAGAATTTTTGAAGTTAACTTAAATAAAACCAGAAGAGTAAACATTTTTAAACAATAAATTATGATAATTGAGTATCAAAAATATCAAACAAAAGAAAGATTCAGTAATAGTCAAATCACTAATAGTTGGCCCACAGGTGACACATGCATAAAGAAATTATTCAAATAATCAACAATATATTTTTTTATTTCCCTGCATTTCTGATATATTATTATTTTTAATAAAAATTCATTTGATTAGAGGATTTTTTAATCAAAGAATTTAATATTTTCCATTTAAACAAAATATTTTTATTACATAGAAGTTCCATATAATAATTTGTTTTAGCTATTTTAATATCATATTTAATTTCCTTATTAAGCTACTTCAAAGTAATCAAAACAGGCAAAACTATCCATACAGTATTGTCAGTTTTGCCTGTTTTAATAATAGTTATAAGCAAGCATAAAAAATGGTGATCATCTGATGTTTATTGGCTTCAAAGTACTCAAACAACCAGAGCATTTAAAATGATGTCTCAAGTTAATTTTTTCAATTAAATAATCCATTATACATGGAGAATATTTTTTAATTTTATTATTCAATTTAATATAATTAATTAAAAAAATGCAAATATTCTGAAATTGTAAAAAGGACATGTTTACATTCTTCAAGCCAAAAGTGCAATCCCTCTAAATGAATAATAAATTATTTAATTTAACACATGATAGTCTATTGACATAAATATAGGTATTATTATAAGGTACAAATAATTTCAAAAGAATTGCAATATTATCTATAAAGGCTAATTCAAATAAGGTAGATTTATAATTAAAATGCTGATCAAGTCTAATAAATATATGATCAGGCAGAGACATACAAGATGATGTTATATGCATTGGTAAAAAAATTCACCTAACTAAAACTGTAACTATGTAACAAATCCAATAATCTATTAATTACTATTCATATCATCAATTGTCATAGCAGAAAATGATTGTAAATCAGTTAAGAATTTGTCAAGATCACAAATAAAGAATATAACAGAACTAGTACATGATCTATATATTGCAAGTAAAGAAAGTACTCAGTGAGGACTATTAAATGTTACTAGTATAGATTTGGAAATAGTAAGTGTAGAAATATTATAAATAAAATTTAAATTAATTTTTATGTAAATCAGTAATCTCCTGAATGTGAAAATGAATGTGATGCTAGAACATTCTTATAATCATCCAAATTAAGTAAATGTAATTGTATCATGAGAAATCCATGACTCTGATAAAACAATATCATAAAATCTAATGGAAGATCACTTAGATATATATTTAATTCATCAAAATGATCCCATATACTATAAATATTCTTATATACAAAATTTAAATTTTCATAATCAAGAATCTGATTACATTGTATACTAGGCACTAAAGATCAGAAAGAAAATAATGCCACTTCATTCATGACATAGAACCAAATCACTTTCAATAAATACCACATCTTGGTGTTGATTATTCATTTTTTTAGCCTTCCAAATAACCTGTGGAGTATCCAAAGAAATTTGTTGGTTAATATAAAGGCACTGGCTATTGTTTTCTAAGAGTAAAAATATCAGACCCAATCCCAACAGATATTCTTTTAGGTAAAAACAATCTAGCCATGTTACAAGAAGTAAAACCAACAACAAGTCATTGTTCATTAAATTTAATTTTGATGAAACATTTGCTCTAAATCAGGAATGGGCAGAATTTTCAGGACAAGGGCTACTTGTAACTTTTTCTATTGTCATGGTTCACCACTTATATATTATATGCATGATTTTAAAAGTATCTTTCAATGTTTCTTTTTTTATAAGAGACACATTTGCATGACATATATAACATACACATTTTGCATTTTATAATTGTGAAGAAAAATTGTTCTTCTCATACTCAATTAAATATGTATATTTTTTCTTTTTCGAAATTGCTTCAGACATTATATCCTTCTTTTAAAATATGATAAATTATTAAATCTTCACAATAAATGACATAAATCTATGCACCTGTCACAAAATAAAATACGTATTCACTTTATGACTGACTGAATGTATTTAATGTTTTTTATTGCATTGCACAATGAATTCATGTATGTATTGTAATGGCCCACCAGAAATGAGGAAATGCATCTCACTATGGTCAGACCTATGGTTTTCAGGTAAAATGCTGTGAATGACATGATGAAGTACCTAACCCATGGTTGTATTTACCCCCAATGGGCTAGCTCTAATTTTACACATTAAATTCAGATACAATTTAAGCTAGTTCATCCATACCTCACCTCTCTTTTGGATTACATTACACCATAGTATTCAAACTCAGGGAGAATGTTGGCTTCAGCTCTCTTCAGGAGTTAATTTACTCTAGATAACAACTACAACATATCTGCATAGGTTTCAATTGAGTGAAGGGTTCACCTAGCCATATTACTATATTTTAATGTAAAGAGAAATTGTGTGTATATGTATATATATCTGTTTATGAATTGATGAATGAATGGATAAATAAATTTGACAAACTAGAGACCATTTTAATGAAAATCAAGTTAACAACATTTATTAACTAACAAAATGAAAATTCAAAACTCTTTTAACAAGATAAAAAAAATATATACATATATTTGTATGTTCAAGTATGTATCTCTATCATATTAATGATTAAATGTGTTTACTAATCCAACCCTTACTCATAGTAGATATACATGACAAGGCACTAACTATTTACAAAACAGATAAAATTAACAAAAAGGAAAAAAAATCATTAATTCCTTATTGCAATGATCATGAAACTGACTAACTATTTACAATATTATATCAATCTATATATATAAATTTAAGCATAAACAGATAATATTATAATAACGTAAGCATTTTTAAAGCGTATCTGTTTGAAGGTGTTTAGCTTTCATGTTATTATATCAATGTATGTACAATAGCTAGCTTCATTGTCCAATTCCAGTTATAGAAGTTCCATCTTCTTTGGGAACCCCCTAATTATGTACAAGTTTTCTATGGTTGATAGAAAAGAACATCCATGCATAATATTAGTCATTTATACTGAATAAACAAATATAGATGATCATTAATTAACAAAAAAAGATAAATAAACAACATGAATTCTGTCCTGTAGCAAGTGTATGTTCTTAATATGAAATTATATCAAATAAAATCTTACCTTATTCTATATCACAGTGATGTTGATGACTAATGTAAAGTCTCTACAGAGGGAAAGCTGACAAATTTTATTTAACAAAAAACAAGATTTTGTCCAACTTAACAGCCTTCTCCCCTGTGCTTTCTTGATTTCAACTATAGTGGAATCCTCCAAATTGCAGATATTTAGGTTTCCAAGTGCGGAACCCAAATAAAAATAGAATTCTACAAGCGTATATATAAAAATAATACATAATAAATTAAATGAGCACAAACTTTCACACGACCCACCACCCTCCACTCTATCTAATAACACTGATAAACTCAAGCACATATATGCTGAAAAGATAAATAATCACCAATATACGTATTTCATGCCAAATCAGCAATCATCAGTTGGTCCAGATTATCATCTCCCACACATATATACTATAAGTGCTCAGATATATATTAAGATAGACAATCTTCATACTTTAATGGACACGCTCCAATCCACTACACACTCCAACTCTTCAACTGTCCATGCAATTGAAAATCTGATAATGGAATGCTTGAAGATCACCCTGAGGCTGAGATTCTTGTCATACACATGTTGACCTAAGGTCAATCTGAACCCCACATGTACAGGACATAATCCATTAAATACATATGCAAGGATGGGCAGACTTCTCTATAATGTAATAACTGAAACACAGGCTTATTATATACCTGTGTCTATATATGTAATATAGGGTATATGAGCACAGACTTTCACACGACCCACCACTCTCCACTCTATCTAATAACACTGATACACTCAAGCACATATATGCTGAAAAGATAAATAATCACCAATATATGTATTTCATGCCAAACCAACAATCATCAGTTGGTACAGATTATCATCTCTCACACATATATACTATAAGTGCTCAGATATATATTAAGATAGACAATCTTCATGGATGGTTGAAGAGTTGGAGTGTGTAGTGGATTGGAGCCTGTCCATTAAAGTATGAAGATTGTCTATCTTAATATATATCTGAGCACTTATAATATATATGTGTGGGAGATGATAATGTGGACCAACTGATGATTGCTGGTTTGGCATGAAATATGTATATTGGTGATTATTTATCTTTTCAGCATATATGTGCTTGAGTGTATCAGTGTTATTAGATAGAGTGGAGAGTGGTGGGTCATGCGAAGTCTGTGCTCATATACCCTATATTACATATATAGACACAGGTATATAATAAGCCTGTGTTTCAGTTATTATAATAAATTAAAGCAAATCATCTTGAATAATGTTCATAAATTTGGAAAATAATGTCTTTGATAGATACAGTCTATCACTTTTCAGGTCATCCTTCATCAGCAAATCATGCATTACTGAACTTCTCTGCACTATGCTTGAAATGATGTTATTGCCATCTTCTCTCATTGCTTTCCTTCTTGATCCATCTAGACATTTAAGACAGGACATTTGATGTTTCATTAGTTATTATACAGGCGAATATTAAACCATTGCACTTCCTATAATCAGGGATAATAGCACTCTGGCCCTATGGCAATGCTAATTTGGCCAGAATACATTGCTCTGCAGTTCATAAAAGATTTGAATTTCCTTAATTCACTATTTGGTATTTAATGGCTTTTAGAAGAAAAGAATTATTTCATATATATATATATGCTGGTGATATTCTATTTCTTTATTTTATCTGTATTCGAATAATAGCACAGTTTTTTATTTTAAATGTTCATTTAAAATCAGTTTAGTGTATTTTTATCCAACTGCACAAATCTATCTCAAAACTGTTTCTCTGTTTAAATATCAGTTATAGTTTTTATAATTTTGCGTTAAAAAGATTAATTGAATGATTTGAAATGTTCAAATAAGTCATCTATATTCTCTTAGATTCAAACATTTGATCTTCAGATGTTGGTGTTATACAGTTACTATATCCTTTTGAAAATTAATAAAAGACAACAGAAATGAATGGGGTTTGCTTTTATACTGGGTTTACTTTCTTTTATTTAGTACACTTGCATTTCTATTTCCTTTTCCATTGCTGTATATGTCTATTGTTGCATGTATTATATTGATTGTAAGTAAAAATAAAATTACATAATAGTATTCTACTTTTACTCTCTGCATTTGGTTATCTAGTAATTGGCTTGACATTAGATCATTTCTATGTTTACCAAGTTTATGTCTTGTACTGGGATGTAAAATACATTGACATTTAATTCATTATTGATATACATATATATTTGTACGATTTCTTTAAGTAGGGTTTTTATCTTTTTATTAAATAAGGGAAATTAATCTATTGTGACATTTATTCAATATAATATTTAATAAAATAAACATTTGTTGTATATATATATATATTTGTGTGTGTGTGTGTATGTTTACTCGATTAAATTGTAACACATGCTCAATCACCTATTAACTAATCTTACATTTTAAATAAGTTTGATTTGGTGGTGTGAGTAAACAAAGGTTGGACTCAATCAGATTGTAAGCTATTCTTTCACTATCATCATGCATTTTTTCCTTACAATTATGTATTAAAATTGTAGGTCTTTTTTTGCAATTGGTTCAGACATTACAATCCTCCTTAAAATATGACAAAATACTAATTTTTTATAATAAATTATTTGAATCTGCCTGGCTGACTGAATGTATACAATGTTTTTGGTTACACCTTTGCATTGCACAGTGAATTTATTCCAGCTAAAAGTGTACAGCATCATATATGTCAAATGAAAACATGTATCTCATCTAACCCATTCCTTGGGACAGCAAGCATCTTGATTGTGAAAAACTGATTCTTGTCTGTAGTGGACATATGTGAGCAAAAAATGTATTATAATAAATGACCTGCAATCATAATTGCAGCCAATCATACTGATAAAGTTAATGGACAAATAAAATTTCTTGCAGTCTCAATAAACATGTGAATGATATTGAAACTGAAGAAGTTTCAACTGGAACTAAATGAGCAAATATCATTATTATCTTATTTATTTAACCAAAAATAATATATCTAATTCATAAAGGTAAAAATGACCTTAATGTTACCAATAAAATGTAAAGTTCTCATAAATATATAAGGTAACAACCCTAGTCTGTTATTTAATACAATTATAAAAATTAAACCAATAAAAATATGTATTATTTCACAAATATTTCTTGAGTTGGTTTTTTAAATCTAATGTCCCAATTCCTCACTGAAGAGACCCACAGGTTGAAACCGGTCTGGGGATGGGGACCATTTAAAATAAAAATGATTTGGATGCCTTCTCTTGTAGTAGCATTTATCATAAATATAAAAAAAAGCTTGTTTAGAGCTATTAGCACACTCTTAATTTTACATATTTGTAAGTGCAAGCTATATATAAGTCATGTGACATCTGAGTTGTTTATTATTACTATTCTTCCCTAAAGAAACTTTAACTTCTTATTTAAAAAAAACAAATACAGACCATGACTTTATTATACTTTAATAAAGATAAACTCAATATATTATTGGAATTAATAATATCCTAACACCAGTTGAAAATCAATTCATTCTTAATATAAAGATTCATGATGAAGGATGAAAATCTCTAAATAAATTTATTATCATTCTCAATAAATATTTTTTTCTAACATTTTTATTATCTTAATTTTTAATTTAAAATCTTTAATTTATATAATAAACTAATCTTAAATATAATCATATAACCATGGAAATCCTTAATGTTGTTGTTGTTGTTATTGTTGTTGTTATTATTATTATTATTATTATTATTATTATTATTATTATTATTATTATTATTATTATTATTATTATTATTATTATTATTATTATTATTATTATTATTATTATTATTATTATTATTATTATTATTATTATTATTATTATTATTATTATTATTATTATTATTATTATTATTATTTAATTTAATGGCTATATTTTTTGGGAATTGACATGTTTATATTTTTATAAATTAGACAGCTTCTTCATAACCCTATATAATGTAGCATTGGTTATGATTATTATATTTTTAATTCAAACAGACATTCCAAAATGTTTTAGTAGTCCACTGATGGACTGTGATTGATGTTTTACCCACCCCCTGTTCTAAATCTTTATTAGAAAAATTTTCAACTTCAGAGTTTATCTACCATTTTGATAACAATTTGCAATAAGTCTTATTATTTGAATAAGGAATATCTTGTAATATGATTGCAAAATCTATTTGCCACGTGACTAAAGCTTCCATTTTATTTTTTAATGAAGATATAGTATTATTATGTGCATTATTAAAAAGTTAGACAAATAAATAATCTGATTATTCCTGTCATCAAACTTTTTGACATAAAATATTAAAATTGATCTGCATCTTTAAAACAGTTTGCCTATACTCTGATTATGCATTATGAATTATTGGTAATATTTACAATTTCTCCTTAAGCTATTACAAAACTGACTCATCCAATGTTATGTTAGAATGTAAATCCATATTAAAAATAAAAAAAAGTTTCTAAAAAGACGCTCTTCCGATCTCTTGATTTTTTTTAAAATGACATTTATTTATATTTATTTTCTGATAACATGGAACATGTTTATTGCATGTTACTATTACAGCATTGACAAGAGATATAATTACATTTGCTAGGCAATAAACAAGAGATTCACCCTTTTACTCTAATTAAGCTAGTTTACTTACTACTCAAGGTGAAGTAAAAAACTTAGTATTTTAAATCAATATAAACTTTTATTATGACTTATGCATACGTTTTAGAATGAATTGAATATAAATGACAATTTAATAAATTTAAACAATTCTATCATAACATTAATGGCAGATTTTGATATAAAATTCTATAGAATAAAACTACTGTTTTTTTCAGCAAATTTCATAATTGATAACTCTATAATTAATTTTACAAACATGAAAATTGATATTGATTAAAAGAAATTCAATTCGCATTTCTTAAAATTTTCGCAATGTCATTTGCACACATAGAAAAATAAAATAACATTATATATACTTTTCAACCTTTTAGCATTATCAGTTTGCAAGTTTTTACATATTTATTCAATAAATATCTAACTTAAATATAGGTCTGCCTCCTAAGGAACATGGATCTTTCAAGCCATCACACCAGTGTGTTGGAAGGTAACCTACCCTACCGCCTTAAAGATTCAGTTTCACTCATTCTTTATTCCTTTATTAATCCCTGTTTTAACACTTAAATATGTACAAAACAACTACAATAGTAAAAAATTAAATACTTAAATAAATTATTTAAATGAACCAACCTTCATGCATACATAGTTATTAATCTATAAAACTGTTTAAGTTTATTTGGCAATTATTATAGAGAAGTTCTGGATTTAAGGAGATACTGTAACAATGTTAAAGCTAGTAAATTTATAATGTATATATTTTTGTTGTATACAATAATTTATAATTTATTGGTTTAATTTTAAAAGTTGTATTATTAATTTACTACTTTTTGTTTAAATTATTAAAATGTTAAATTAAAATTAGAGATTAATTTGATCTTTGTATTAAGCTATATTAGTTAAATATAGGCATATATATGATTTGAATAGTCACAGAGTTAAATAACAGACATGTTATAGAGAGCTATAGCTAAATTGAACTGACAAGAGGAACATTTGAGAGTAGAAGGAATTGAATCTGGTGAGATATTGAGCAATTTAAAGGTGGTGCTTCATGGCAGAATATGGTATTGTATCATGAATTAAAAATGTGGAATAATGTCCACTCCAAGACTCTTATATGCTAAATTCATATATATATATATATATATATATATATATATATATATATATATATATATATATATATATATATATATATATATATATATATATATATATATATATATATATATATATATATTTAGATGAACTTGACCTTATGGAGATACTTGCATAAAAAAATGAATGCAGACCTACATTTAAGTCAAATATTTATTGAATGAAAATGTAAAAATTTGCAAACTGATAATGCTAAAAGTTAAAATAGTATATATAATGTCATTTTATTTTCTGTGTGTACAAATGACATTGTGAAAATTTTAAGAAATGCGAATTGAATTTCATTTAATCAATATCCAATTTTTATGTTTGTAAAATTAATTATAGAGTTATCAATTCTGAAATTTGCAATAGCTTTATTCCATAGATTTTATATCAAAATCTGCCATTAATATTATAATAGAATTGTTAAATTATTAAATTGTCATTTATATTCAATTCATTCTAAACTTGTGCTCAAGCCATAATAAAATTTATATTGATTTGAAAACAAAAATAATTATAAAAAAAAACAAAAAAACAGCTTAATTAGAGTAAAGGTAAATCCCTTGTTTTACAAAAAAAAACAACACTTAGAGCAAAAAAATAAAGCAAAATTATCATTAAAAGGATAGAATATATAGAACTTAATATATTTACTAAAACAAAAACAGAGATGACATAAGTAAAATGCTAGATATTTTGAAAGGAAATTATTCAGAAATATATTGCTTATTTATTAAGACTTATTAAAAACTTGTTTTAGATATCAGAGATATGTAGTGAAACTTTTAGGAGAGTTTATCAGAAAACCACAAGTGGTCAGATTTTTCCAATCTGGAAAGTAGTCTAACAATCCAGCCAAATTGAACTATTATGACATGTAAAAGTATCAAGAAATGAGAAAAAAATATAAATGGATATACATATTTATTATTATACCTCTAATAATACTAAAAATGACTTCAATTCAAAGGGTTATTACTATCTTAGCATGACATTATAGATCCATTTTTGCTTGCTTAATCTCTGTTTAATCATATCAACCTATAATGAAATAAAGATAATCAGCAGAAAACCCTGAAAACCTAAGAAAATGCCTAATCATTTGTGAAACATATCTTCTCACTACAAAAAAAAAACCTGCCACCAAAATGTTTATTATTGAAGAAAAATATCCAAATAATTATTAATACTAACAAATTACTCCTCTACCAGAGAAACAAGGAGACCACTTGTGAAGACTATGTCAGTATGTTATCATAAACTCATTGGTAAATTATATATTTTTAAATATATATGTATATGCTCAGATTCTACTAAAGAATTAAGATGAGATTTTAAATTTGATAAATATTTCATCATTACTGAAGCTGAAATAATTATAACAAAATAATGATATTTAGAGATCGTAATTGCACACTTAGTTTTTTATTTGTGTAAATACATGTATATTCATACAAAAGTAATTTTTATAATCCTCGAGAAAAAACACAGTCATGAAAAAAATTCATACATCATTCCAAGTTTAACAACGACCGCTTCCAGTATATTTTTATTTTTAAGTGTCATTTGTAAGTATCTTTTAAGCTTTTATTTATAAGCTTGATTTATATT